>CM061065.1:187375689-187574416 GCA_030762895.1 Sophora flavescens
ACCCCACCAGGTAGCCATGAATTTTGTAAGACTTGTACATAATGTGGCTAATCATGTCACGATGGGTGCACAAAGGCCTATCTTTCTTCACAAACTTTGGTTTGGTGTAAAGCTTGGACTAATTGGTAGGTGATTATTTTACCGCAATGCTAGCTAGCTAATGATCAAAACTTTGATAGATGTTAGATCCAACATCACATTGCTTCTATTCTTGAATGATCGAGGAGAAAATTTTGTTTATAGGAATCATTTGGACCCATTACAAAAAATACAACATGTAGTCCATTTATGCTTGGTGGCCAAGATTTCAATCTGCCATAAGAACAAGCGCAAGTTGGTGGAGATTTTATTATATTCATAATGAACTCTAGAGGGTCGAATTGCTCACCATGTGAGAACTTCCAGACTTTATGAAGTGTCCTTCTTTTCCAGGTCACACGTGATGTGCTCAATAGGTTGTGTAATTGTTTTTCCTTTTTTTTTTGTTTTACAAAAAACATGGGTTGGATTGGGCCATGTGTCACCGGAATACCGCATGACCGCACCCAAACCCGATTTTAGAAAAAACGTGGGTTGCTTACTCATTTTTTGCATTTGTTTTAATTTTCAGGATAAATATTTCTAAGCACTATAATTACTATAATTATAAAATTACTGTAATGTTATTAATTAATTTCTATAATTTCTAAATTCACTTGCTTATTTTTTTAATTTATTTTTTCCTTTTTAGGACAGATATTTATAATTAGTGATATTGACTTTAGGATTGTGTATTAATTGTCTAATACCAATTTACTATTAATTGTCTAATACTCACTATTCAATGGGAATCATTCTCCACCGCATTAACTTTTAAAATTTTTTAACTTTTTAATATATTTTTGAAATATACTAATTAATAGTTTTTACTACCAAATCTGTATACTATTTATTTGTTTCCATTTAATTTTTTTAAGGTTTTATTTTCAAATAAATTAATTAATAGTTATTACTATTGAATTTGTTGATCATCGACTTACTTCCATTTAGTTATTTTTATTTTCCAGGACAAAGAGTTCTAAAAATAAAAATATCTTCACTTATTTGTTTATTTATATATATATATATATAACGAGAATATAAATTTTAAAATTAATAAAATCTCTCATACTACTTTCATTTATAGAACGGAATATATCATTCTTAATTTTTTATTTTTAAATTTAAAATTGAGAGTTAATTATACATATTTTTGTGAAATTTAATTTTTTTATCATTTAATTTAAATATTTAAAATGCTATTTAGTTTTAAATTTTATTTTTTTTATAATATTTAAAAATCCTCGTCTATTGTACTAATTATTTGCTAGTGTATTTAAACGTTTTTACATTAAAATAAAATAGAATAGAAATTAGAACAAGTAAAGATAAATAGGCAAGGAAAAGAAAGAACGAAACAAAATTACCTTTCTGCTTGTTTAAAAAACTAATAAGAAAATGTCATAAAACTCTCTTATTCTCGAATGGGCAACGCTAATATCACACCTCACTTAACACACGATTTATCATTGTGTGGATTTTATATTTATGTGAGATCATGTGTTTTAACGAGTCTTACGTAAAATTCATCAATAATAAGGAGTGTGGAAGAGAAGTCCGGTAAAAATATGTTTTTAACATTTTTCTTCTTAAATTCCGACTATTTCCCTAATTTTTCGATAACCAAAACAAAGTCCTTGAAAGAAATTGGTAAATGGCAAATTGGTAATACAGTATTTTCTCTCCATTAAACTCCCTCAGAGGTCAACTTGTTACCCTTCTCCTCTTCTGTCAACCCCCAGGTCACCATCCAAAAAATCTGACAATTACTGCACTCTCTAATTTCACCTAAAAACTTCTAACCTGGTACTAATAATCTACTGTTACCTGCTAGTGCTAGAAAAAAGAGGTGCCCTTTCCCAAATATTTGGAACCCTAACTTGATTGACAAATGAAGACAAATCCAAAAGGCAATTCTCTTGTTCTATTCCGCCTCCAAGTTAGACTTATCAAATAAAAAACCAATTAATACAAAGTGTCCAAACTGCAAAGAAACCCTTCTCTCCGTGTCCTTCTTCCCATTCTATTCCACTCCCCGGTTCTGGGAATCAAACAAACCCTCTGTTCTTCAATGCCATAACCGTTTATGGCACAAGAACTAACTCGCAAAATTCCAACACCCCACATAAACTCCTCCTCAAAAGTTCCAATTTTTCTCACACCCTTTTGGATTCAGACCCTAATCACATAGCTTCCCCTATTTCCCCCAAAAGTTATGGCAACAGACGCAACAACAGCCAAGTTCCAAAACCCGGAATTCCGACCCGAATTCCATCCCGAATTAACGGCGTCGACTCACGACGGCATCCACTTCTGGCAGTTCATGATCGCCGGATCGGTGGCGGGTTGCGTCGAACACATGGCCATGTTCCCCGTCGACACCGTCAAGACCCACATGCAAGCCCTCGGGTCCTGCCCGATCAAATCGGTCAGCGTCCGTCATGCCCTAAACTCAATCCTCAAATCCGAGGGCCCCTCCGCCCTCTACCGCGGAATTGGCGCCATGGGTCTCGGCGCCGGCCCCGCACACGCCGTCTATTTCTCCGTCTACGAAACTTGTAAGAAACGTTTCTCCAACGGAAACCCTAATAATTCCCTGGCGCACGCCGCTTCCGGCGTGTGTGCCACCGTGGCCAGCGACGCGGTGTTCACGCCAATGGATATGGTGAAGCAGAGGCTGCAGCTGAGTAATAGCGGGTATAAGGGTGTTTGGCACTGTGTGGGGAGGGTGCTGAGGGAGGAAGGTTTTGGGGCGTTTTATGCCTCGTATAGGACTACGGTTTTGATGAATGCTCCTTTCACGGCAGTGCATTTTGCCACGTATGAGGCCGCGAAACGCGGCCTCGTGGAGGTGTCGCCGGAGAGCGCTGATGATGGGAGGTGGGTTGTCCATGCCACGGCCGGCGCTGCTGCTGGTGCTTTGGCTGCTGCAGTTACAACGCCACTGGATGTGGTTAAAACTCAATTGCAGTGTCAGGTAATCATAATCAGAAATTATTGTTTTTCTACTGTTATGTAGCTTACTAGACTCTGAAATTGATTAGTGTTCAGCGTATGAAAAAGGATAATGATAGTTTTGCAGGGAAAAAAACACTCACTGACCTTACAGACTTCAAATTAACCAATTGGCAAACCAATTTAATTGCTTATAGCGAGAGACCACAAATTCATGACAATTCCCATTCAAATTCATTGGCTATTATACATATATAGGTGTATCATTGGTTGGTTACGTCTGTCAAATGGTTAATTAATTACCCTTGACCATCTCAGCAAGTGGTGAAACTATACGGGGTTCAGTTACTCTGACAATTGGTGAATTTTACTTCTTTGAGGTCTGTGTTGATTTTGGTTTGTGTAACTAGCATTACTCTATGAAAGTTGTGCTCTTCATTGAATTTATGTTCAGAAGTGTGGGAAAAGTAGTGGATGAAGTGGATGTTAAAATTTATATAAATGTTTACCTCTGCAATGTAATTATCACTTTAGTTTATGTTTTAGTAATGTGGGTTCCATGGACAAGTTCTTTGTGCTTCTATAATGTTTTCATATGAAGCTGTTCTACCACACCAAAAGAGGTTCTAGTGAGAAAAGTGAATCTAATGGCAATAGTGTAATAAAATGGGTAGAGGACGACTGAAGAAAACTTTAGGAGTGCAACAATTTTCTGAGTAATTTTACTGAAATTTTGGTTTTGATAACGCCCAATGCAGTCAATTGATTCATGTAGCCAACCCCATCATTTGGTATAGGGCTTCGTTTTTGTTAAAATGGAGGTCATAAAACATGTTAAGGGGATGGTTAAAGGTGGCCCAGTGCGAGTGTGAGTATTGAGAATCGCTAGTGATAAAACCCGGCCTTACGTGCTTTCAATGAAGTTGTGCTCTTGGGTGTTGTCTGATTCAAGGGTGTTGCTATCTGGATTGGATAGAGGTTGGGCAGCTTGCTGCATTGTTAGTTTCTTTTTCCTCCTTTTTGTTGTTGTATTGATTCTTTTCTGTTTTGGAGGATTTCTAATCCTCCTCCGACAGCCTTCAGCTCTTCCTCATCTTTGAATTTTCTTCTATCTAAATAAAAAAACAATGAAGCTGGGTGCCAGTAGGCTATTAGGCCATTAGCACATTTGCTAAGGGAAAGATTTATTGTTAGAATGTGAAACATGTTAATAATGTATCAGACACTTGTGGCATTTTGGTATGAATCCCATCTAATCCATAAGCATGTCCTCCTCCTATTTTGGAACATGACATACCCCTGTTAACCCAAATTAAAAATATTTTTCCAAGGATCAGTTCTCTTTCTGTAAAATTTAATACAAAAATAGATGATAAAACTGAGACTTTGTGAGTTTTATACCCAAGTAATGATCTAAATAAGAAGACAGTTATCCTCAGGTGAAAATGAAATGTTGGCATATCTGAGGACCGGGTTAAAAATAGAGAAAGGAAGTTCAATAGAGATTTAATCAAGAAAGTGACGACCAACAAACAAGGAAAGCAGCAAGAAATATGGCAAGAGAATGAAAAAGATGCTGGGTGTCTATCCTACCATAATCTGTACTAAGTTTAGCATTGAAAATGACAATTAACTATGAGTAACACACTAACGCCTTATTTAGTTTTATGTACTTGTCTAAAATACATGTAAGAAATTGTACACATATTCGAACCAGTTAGTAAGATGCAGGATGTCTATCCTACCTTAAACTGTAAAAGGTTACCATTGTAAATGGCAAGTACTGCTTATGAGTAATACCTTATTTATTTTTTAGTGCTAGTTAAGATGCATATATGAAGTTTTACATATATACACACCAGTTAAAAGGAAGAGTGAAATGCAGGGTGTCTATCCTACCATAAACTGTAAAAAGTTATTATCGAAAATGACAATTAACTAATTATGAGAAACCTCTTATTTATTTTCAGTACTAGTCTAGTTACATGCATGAAATTGTACATATAAGAATGATGGGGAACTGAAGGGAATCACATACCAATTTTTCAAAGTCCCTATCTTTCCTTTCCTTGGAGTGTTTATCTTGACATTGGTTGATGGTGCAGGGCGTCTGTGGATGTGATAGGTTCAAAAGTGGTTCAATTGGGGATGTTATTAAAACAATAGTGAAAAAGGATGGATATAGAGGGCTCATGCGAGGATGGATTCCAAGGATGCTATTTCATGCTCCTGCAGCTGCTATCTGCTGGTCTACATATGAAGCTGGAAAATCCTTTTTCCAAGATTTTAATCAACAGAAAGACACTGGCACTGTTACTTAAATAACATTCAACTTAGAATATTCACCATTCTTCAGTTCCATTACAGATGTTTCTGTCTGTTGACATTAATGAAGTGCTTCAAACAGGGGCGTGAGCTAGCAAGCCTTTTCAAGCTCTGAGTTATGAATAAATACTATGCAGAAGGCGTCGGATTAATCTATGAAATCAGGACTTATTTTGTTGTACACCATTGTCAAATTTAATAGTAGTTTTAATTTATTTTTTTATTTAGGTTTTCTGCTAGTCTCATTTGGACACAACATTATTCCGTGAGCTTACCTTTATGCTACATGAAATTTTTGCCGTAGTTTCATGAAAATGCAAAGCTTTAATCATGGGATATATTATTTGATATTTACGAACTTGAAGGATTTCATTTTCATCTATTTAGTATTTTTTTTTTTTTGGGAACTATTGTTTGTTAGACGTTAGTATTTATCTTTTTCACTTGCTCAGCAGTTGAGATCTCAGCTAGTTTAGGATATTGTGCTGATTATATGTTTAATGTGTTCTCCATATTTTCTCTGATATATCCTATATGGTAATTTTGACGATAAACATGTAGGACTGTTGTCATGGGTGCGTTTATGTTGTTAAGATGTCTTGGATTCTTACTTTATTAGTAGAAGTGATGGTTTTAACTTTTAAGCAATGGAAAAGAGAGAAAGTTGATGTGTCTGTCAATTATAATGGATTACTTATACTTGAAAAATTTATTGATAATTGTTGGAGACGTAACTTGAGGCACGGTATATAATAATACGATGAATGCAAGTACTGTGTTTTAGGTTGTATTTAGCGCACTAAATAACTTTTCGTTGTCGGAATTTGAAATAAGATTTTAAATTCATTCCATGTAAATGTATGATTTTTTGGCAACAATTCCATGTAAGAGCCGGTTTGGTTTCACCATTTCTCATTTCCGTTTTCACCAAAAATAAAAAAGGATAGTGAAAACGTGATTGAAAGCTTGTTTTCGTTTTCCCATTTCCCATTTCCCACTTCTCGAATGATAGTGAGGATAATGAACCAACGGACCCCAAGATTTGAATGATAATGAGAATGCACAACCATATTGTAATGTCTGAGATGTTTAGGCCGTTAGCTGAGCCCAAATAGTTGGCCCAATTGATTGAAGGTTCGAGAACGACCGAGAGAGGATCGATGATAGCCGTAGAAGAAGCGATTGAGGAAGGTTGAACCGAGATCGTGCAAGAGGGGGAAATGTGAGATAGGAAGCGGGCTACAAGGCCGAGACGGTTAACTATAATAATCGTTTGCAGGAGTCCGAATTATTTTGAATTCGAATTAATGTGTATATAGGAAGAGGGTGGAATGACAGAGGCCCTCAAGCCATTTTCTTGTAACCGAAACCTCTGCTATTCCAGAGAAAATTCTAATACATTGATTCCTTTGGAGTAAGATTGTGTTCTAGATAATAGCGATATTGTTCTTCGTTGATTCTAATCCCTAGTGCTAAAATTTGTAAGAACATTTGGCGCCCACCGTGGGGCCGAGGCAAACATTCCTCGGTCACACTGTAACTTTCACAAGACAATGGCAGGATCGAGAAGCCTGGAGGGAAGGAGGACTGATACTAGCTCGAGACTAGAGTCAAGAAGGCGGTCAAGAGATATAAATAGCGAGGCACTGGAGAGAGATGTCAGTGACTTAAGACGTCAGGTGGAACAGTTGAGAAGGAGCCAAGATGGAGGAAGGAGTCGAGGTAGGAGCAGGGAGAGGAGTAACTTCTCTTGCTGGAGTAAAAGTAGCCGAATTCGGCGGGAAATGAGTGATAGTCGAGAGGAGGAATCCAGAACTAAGGTGTTAAGCCGAAATAGGCGTAGGTCCAGGAATCAGGAAAGCCGAAGTCGAAGATGAAGTTTCTGAAGACGGAACCTATGTTTTGAGAAGTGAGATAGGAGACTTCGGTCAGGAGAGGTGTCGTCGTCGTTCCGCGGGGCGAGAATCTAGTTATAGAAGAGGTAGAGAGTACAGAGAACGACGTTCGAGAGGAAGGAGGGATCATCCTTTCACTGATGAGGTGATGTCCGAGCCAGTACCATGCAATTTCCGTTTCCCGAAGATGAGACACTATGACGGTGCCTCAGATTTGCAAGAGCATCTCACGGCCTTCAATGTCAAAGTGATGGTCTCACACATCTCGTTGAGAGTCAAGTGCCAAGTTTTTACGACAACTCTTGAGGGCCCGACTCTCATGTGGTTCTATCAATTGCCACCGAGATCAATTTATTCTTGGAATGACTTGGCCGAGAAGTTTCTCATTCAATTTGCTACTAGTATAATGTACAGGAAAACTTCGGCTTGCTTGTATAACTTTAAACAGGAGAAAAATGAGTCACTATCTGAGTATTTAGATCGATTTACCGCGAAGATAGTGAAGATCAGGGATTTGGAACCTGGAGTAGCTCTACATTCCATGAGGGCTGGTTTGAGAGAATGGCCTTTTCTAGATTCGTTGTCAAAAAGACCGATTATTGACATAGATGATCTCAGGCAATGAGCGTCCAAGTACATCGACATGGAGGAGGCGAGAGAGGCAAAAAGGAAGGAAAGGGTGGATGATCAAGAAAGGAAAACAAATCAGAATGTCGGGAGGAGATTGGCGTCTAGAATTGAAGTATTGCCCAAATTGTACGAGCCAAGACCACCGAAGTATACCATGTACACACCACTCAATACTACGAGAGCATAGATCCTAGATGAGGTGTGCCCTGCAGGCTTCGTGGAATATCCTCCTCCGGCCACTACACCAGATTCGGCCGACGTGAAGGAGAGGTACCTGCCGTTTCCACAACTTATATGGTCATACTACTGAAAAATGTGTTGAATGGAAGGATCAGATAGAGGAACTAGTTCAGATGGGGGAACTTACAGACTACATACAATGGGGAAGACCAAGAAGGCAGGCACCGTGGAAAGGTTATGGTGGAAGAGGTCGAGGAAGAGGAAGAGGCACGGGAGGAAGAGGAAATGTGTTCAGGAGAGAGCGGGGAATGATCAGAGCAATGAAGATCATCGAGTGGAAAATAACTCTCAAGTGAGAGGTGTTATAAATACCATCTCGGGAGGTTTTGATGGAGGGGGAGTAACTAGTTCGGCGAGAAGGAGACATCTCAGAGTTGCAAGATCAGTCTACTCTCAGTCATGCAGAAGCCGATGCAGAATCATCGTCCGATAACATTTACAGATGACGATTTTGTAGGGACTGATCCGAATCAAGATGATCCCATGGTCATTTCGGTAGAGCTGGCAAACTTTGTGGTGCGTAAGACTTTGGTAGATCAAGGAAGTTCGGTCGATGTCTTGTATTACAAAACTTTCAAGAAGTTGGGAATACCAGAAACCAAGATTTAGGAGTTTGGGAATACTTTAGTGGGATTTGCTGGAGAACATGTGGAAACTTGGGGGTATGTCGAATTACTAAAAAAATTTGGTAATGGCATAGCTTCCAGAACTATTTCGGTGAAGTTTATTATTGAGGATGCCCAGAGGGCGGCATACAATTTAATTCTAGGGAGGCCAAGTCTGAATGAACTCGGCGTGATAGTGTCCACACCTCATCTAACCATGAAGTTTCACTCCAGCACAGGTGAAGTGATCTCGATGAGGGCTGATCAGAAGGAAGCCCGACAGTGTTATGTAGATAGTTTGAAGGTAAATTTTAAGGAGGAAGAAAATACAACTGAGAAGGAAAGGGAAGAATATGAGAGGAAGAAGGTCAAAATGCAGGTGGCTTCCATGGGAACAGTCGAATTAGATCCTCGGGCAGACATGAAGGAATTGTGCCCACAGCCGGTAGATGATTTGAAAAAAATTTCAAATAGGAAGGTACGAGGGGCAAGATACACATATTGGAACACAACTAGAGGCTGATGTAAATGAGGCAATAATACGAGTAGTCATGGATAACTCCGATATCTTTGCTTGGAATAATGCTGATATGCCTGGTGTAGATCCAAGGGTCGTTTGTCACAAACTTTCCCTATGTACAGCGGCAAAACCTGTTTTGCAGAAGAAAAGAAAGGTGGGGAGGGAGAGAGAAGGAAGGTAATAGAAGACGAAACTAGAAGATTGGTGGATGCAAACTTTATTCGAGAGGTGAAGTATACCACGTGGCTTACGAATGTGGTTCTTGTGAAGAAGTCGAATGGGAAGTGGTGCATGTGCACTGATTATAGCGACTTAAATAAAGCTTTCCCTAAGGACTCATATCCCCTAGTATTGATCAGCTGGTGCATGGGGAGTCAGGATATCGAATTCTCAGTCTCTTCGACACATACTCAGGTTACAACCAAATCCGAATGCATGCACCCGATGAAGAGAAGACCGCATTCATGTCAAATAGAGCCAACTATTGCTATATGGTTATGCCATTCGGCTTGAAGAACGCAGGAGCCACTTATCAAAGATTGATGGACAATGTTTTTGAAGGTCAGATCGGAAGAAACATGGAGGTTTTCGTAGATGATATCGTGGTAAAAACTGAGGAGTTGAGTAAGCTTGCCGAATACCTGAGAGAGATCTTTGATCAAGTCCTAAAATACAATATGCGACTTAATCCCGAGAAGTGTAATTTCGAAATCAAGAGCAGGAAGTTTCTGGGATTCGTGTTGACAAACCGAGGGATCGAAGCCAATCCTGACAAGTGTCGAGCTATTATCGAGATGAGAAGCCCAGTCAATGTTAAAGAGGTGCAGAGACTTGCGGGTAGATTAGCATCTTTATCCAGATTCTTCTCGAGGTCAGCCGAGAAGGCTTGGTCCCTGTTTAAATTGCTCCGAAAGCCACAGTAATTTGAATGGGGTCCCGAGTGCGAAGAAGCATTTCAAGCATTTCCTGAGTTCCCCACCCATCTTGACTAAACCACAAGTTGGGAAGGAATTTTTGCTATATTTGTCAGTGACCAAGACGTCTGTGAGTGCAGTACTTGTTCAAGAGGTGGAAAAGAGGTAACTTCCTGTGTATTACATTAGTCGGGTATTACATGACGCTGAGACAAGATATCAGGTAATCGAGAAGCTGGCATTTGCTTTGGTTATAGCGGTCAGGAGATTGCGGCCATGCTTCCAAAGCCATCAGATTGTAGTGAAGACAAATCATCCTATTAGGCAGGTGCTGCGGAAGCCCGAGTTAGCCGGGAGAATGATTGCATGGTCCGTAGAGTTATCCGAGTTCGGGATTGAGTACGAACCTAGAGGGCCGATAAAAGCACAATGTCTCTCAGATTCCGCTGCCGAGTTACTTCCAGAACCAAAACTGGAATTAGAATGGTGGATCCTGTATGTGGACGGAGCATCCAATGTCAGAGGTAGCGTGATAAGCCTCTGGCTTATCTAGTTTTATGACTAGATGAACTAGGGTTTACGTGCCAATTTATTCGAGTTCACTCTCGTTTTCGCCCAAATTTGCCTTGTTTTGTTCCTAAGTTGGACTTTGACTCGTTTTGCGTATTTTGTGTAGTTTTTAGCTTATTTTGGATAGAATTACGCTTGTGGGTGCTTTTGTTGTTTCAGGGTAAATAAGTGAAGCTCCGGGAGTCAAGGAAAGTCGCAAAGTGGAAATTGCAAATCGGAGACACTCGCCTCGCGAGTGTACGCCGCCCGCGAGATCGAAGGTCAACAAAGCAGCAAAAGTCATCACCGGTCTCGCCCACGCGAGATGTGTCTCGCCCGCGAATCATGAAGACCTGCAAGACAGAGAGCATCACGGCTTGGCCGTGATGAATACCACGCCCGTGGCAGTTTAAGGTTTGAAGACTCGCCCCGCGAGAGGAAGCTCGCCTCGCGAGAGAATGAAGACTTGGAAGTCAGAGACCATCACGGCCCAGCCGTGATGAAGGTCACAGCCTAGAATTGAAGACTCGCCCCGCGAACAGACGTTCGCCTCGCGAGAGTTCAAATTGAAAGCGCGCCAATTTTAATTCTCGCCTCGCGAAAATCTGCTCGCCTCGCGAGCGAGCGCAGATCAGGAATCCTTATTTAAAGGCTGTTCAGATCAGAATTGAGGATCCATCTTTAGAAGGCAGTTTTCCACTGTTTAGAGTAGCATTTAGGGTAGTTTCTTTTCTCTTTGGAGCTGCGTCTCCCTTTTTCTTATGGAGATTATGTCCGATCGCTTGTCTATGAGCATGAGGAACTAATCCCATCGTCCGAGGGAACGATGAAGCCACCCATGGCGATGTAAATCCGATATGATGTATGTCTTTCTCCTTTAATTCAATTCTTGTTTCCTAATTCTGATTTGATTGTGTTGATCATATGTGTTGCGTGATTGACTTGTTAACGTCGATGAGGCCTAGTCAGCGATTCGCGTTTAGAACCTGAATTAGGATCATCGATCGAATATTGCACGAGAGTGAGTAGGAGATCGGTGCGACCTTATAGGGAACAAGAATTAACAGAATTCGAGATTAGGATTATGAGACCTAGTAAGTAATTAATCCAATCGTCGAATACGTCCTAATGAGCACGAGAGTGGATTTAGGAGAATTTAGGGGTCCCGGTTGACATTGTAATTGAACTTAGGGAGGAATTCATCATCACTTGGGTGTACATATTGGGTAGGTGGATTTGTGACCTTGGACATTTTAGTTTTCTGATTTTTAGTTAATTATTTCATTAGATTTGTTAATTGAATTTTAGATATTAATCTCTCTCTCAACCACCTTCTTCCGTAACTTGACCAAACGTATCTGACTTCCCGCGGATTAGTCGAATTGGTATCCCAATCCTTGAGTTCGACCTCGGTAATTACTTGCCGTGTTATTTTTATTACTTGCGACGACCCGGTACACTTGCCGGAGTCACAACATAGCGGAGCAGGGGTGATTCTCGAAGGACCAGGAGACCTAGTCTTGGAGCAGTCATTAAGGTTCGAGTTCAAAGTTTCGAACAATGAAGTCGAATATGAAGCATGATAGCAGGTTTAAAGCTGGCAAAAGAAGTGGGAGTTAAAGCAGTAAAGTGCAGAAGCGATTCGCAACTAGTCACCGGACAAGTCAGAGGAGCTTTCCAAACCCGAGAACCACATTTGACAAGGTACTTATGTATAGTTAATTCGTTGGTTTCTGAATTTGAAAAGTTTGAAATTGAACATATATCGAGAGACAAAAATAGTCGGGCAGACCTATTGTCCAAGTTTGCCACTACCAAAACTCCTAGAGGACACAAGACTGTCATCCAAGAGACACTTTCAAAATCGAGCATTGAAAAGGAGGAGACTTCGTTGGTGATTGAAGAAGCGGCGGAGAATGGATGTAACCAATATGTATTTTCTTGACGAAGAATATTTTACATGAAGATACTCAAGAAGCCATAAGTTTAGAAATCAAGCTAGTCGATATACAATTGTGAAGGGAGTGTTGTGTCTGTGGGTCTTCAATGGCCCAACGTTGAAGTGTATCACCAAAGACAGAGCCGAGTATGTCATAGCCGAGTTACGAAGGGATCCGTGGTATGCACAATGGAGGGAAAGTACTTGGAAGAAAGGTTATCGAGCCGGGTACTATTGGCGAAGGCGATGATAGATTGTATTAAATTTGTTCATGATTGTGATGAATGCCGGAGGCATGCGATGGTCTCACACACAAAACCGGAAGAGCTACACAACATTCTTCCAGCATGGCCTTTTAATATGTGGGGATTGACATTCTCGGACCTTTCCGTGTAGCAAAAGGGCAAGTCAAATTCTTATTGGTTCTTGTAGACTATTTTATAAAGTGGATAGAGGCGAAGCCATTAACGAGAATCACCGCCTGGCGAGTGCCAAGTTTGTGTGGAGGAGCATTGTGTGCAGATATGGAATTCAGCAACGATTATTTCCCGACAATGGGACGCAATTCACGGACAAGGTGTTCGTCGAGTTCTACGGTAACCTTGGATTCAAACGAAGGTTCTCGTCGGTGGAGCATCCCGAGACTAATGGTCGGCAGAGGGCACGCTAACAAGGTTATCTTTAGCGAGTTGAAGAAACTGATTAGGAAAGGCAAAGGGGAAGATGGACCGAGGAGTTGCCGAGTATATTGTGGGTTATCACTGCACTCCCGATTAACAACAAAGGAGACACCTTTTCTACCTGGCTTATGGGGGTGATGCGATGATACCGATTGAAGTCGGGAGACGTCTATTATGAGAGAACTCTATGAGCCTGGAAGTTAATGAAGAGATGAGGAGAGAAGAATTAGACTTGATAGAAGAGGTCGGGGAAGAAGTCGAGTGCGAGAAGCGAGAATGCAAGAGGAGGATTCTTTGAGAGACACAATGTCTTTGTTAAAACCGAGAAAGTTTGAGGTTGGAGACCTGGTATTACTGCAACGAGGAAGTGCTCGGATGGACCCATCCAGAAGGGAAGCTAGCGAAAGAACCGGCGGGACCTTTTCGGATAGTTGACAACCTAGAGAATGGAGCGTATCGTCTAGAGGAGTTGTCGGGGATGGCTATTCCGAGAACGTGGAATGCCTTTCACCTTAAGTTTTATTTTAGTTAATATGGTGTATTTGGTGGTACTCTTTTTCCTACATCAGTCTTTTTCCCTCATAGAAAAGTGGTTTTGGCTGAGGATGTTTTAATGAGGCCATCGCCCTATGTTATTCTCTTGTCAATGAATGAAGTTTTTGTTTCTTTCTCTTGGATTACATTTTGAATGAGGCTCTTGTTTCTTTCTTGTTATTTTAAGACTCAGTAAAAAAAAAGGTGGATGTAGTATTCTCGGAGGAAGGTTATGTATAGACGGTGAATGCGGTGTTCTCGGAGGAAGTGCACAGTAGAGAAGGTGGATGTAGTGTTCTTGGGGGAAGGTTCTGTATAGAGGGTGAATGCGGTTTTCTCGGAGGAAGGTTATGTAGAGAAGGTGAATGTAGTATTCTCGGAGGAAGGTTTTGTATAGAGGGTGAATGCAGTGTTCTCGGAGGAAGGTTATGTAGAGAAGGTGGATGTAGTGTTATTGGAGGAAGGTTCTGTATAGAGGGTGGATGCAATGTCTCGGAGGAAGGTTCTGTATAGAGGGTGGATGCAGTTTTCTCGGAGGAAGGTTATGTAGAGAAGGTGAATGCAGTGTTCTCGGACGGAGGTTCTGTATAGAGGGTGAATGCAGTGTTCTCGGAGGAAGGTACTGTAGAGAAGGTGGATGCAGTGTTTTTGGAAGAAGGTTTTGTAGAGAGGGTGGATGCAGTGTTCTTGGAGGAAGGTTATGTAGAGAAGGTGAATTCAGTGTTTTCGGAGGAATGTACTGTAGAGAAGGTGGATGTAGTGTTCTTGGGGGAAGATTTACTTAGAGAAGGTGGATGTAGTGTTCTTGGAGGAAGGTTAGGATGGTAGCATAAAGTAAACAAGAAGAAGAATAAAATAGTGCGGTTTGAAGTGTAGAATGAGAAAAGGAGTTTTAATCATTCTTGGACAAAAGTTTGACATGGAAGAAGTTAAAAGAGTTGATTTATTGAAGAATTGTGAAAGGAATTGGGAAGTTCTTTGTGAAGCTCACGGTTAGTTTTTCAGTTGGTGATGGAGAATTTATTATAAGAAGTGTATAAATATGACCGATCAAGTAACAAGGAAAATGTGATATAAATCAAAATTAGGTGGTGGCAGAGACAACATAAATTTCGATTATTATAATTATGTTTCAAAGTAGAAGCATGGGGATACAAAATAAGAGGTTATTTGAACCTCTCTTGAAGACAGGGTAACATAAAAAGTAAAAGTGCTACATAAAAGAAAGGTACCGAAAGGTATCTTAATCGATGGGGTCATTCACGGATGTGACAACGGGGTTCAAGTTCATCTCGAGAGTGGTGGTGTTGGTGGTGTTCCCAAGAAGAATTTCTTCAACAGAGTTATCTGCAAGAAAGGGTTGATCTTTAGCTTGAACATTCGGAAATTCAGTCGGAGCGGAGACACAAATTTCCCATCAATTATTTCTTTCGGTAGCACCGCTTACGAGAAGTCAACCTCGGGGGCAATGACCTCGACTTGCTTAATCCCAGCATTGAATCCTTCCTCATACTTGTTAGCAGCCTCAAGTTTGTAAGCTTCAACGGTGTTTTCCATTTCAATCTTTTGATTGCGTATTTTCTCCTCTAGTTGGACAGCAGTAGAGCGAACCCCCTCAAGCTCGGTCAGAATCGAAGATCTTGATTCTTCCACGTCGTGGATAGTGTTTTCGGCTTTTTGGCACTCAGACTTCAAATCTTCATTACTTTTTTTTGCAGCTCCTCATTCTTTTGAGCAAAATGTTCTCTCTCTTTCTTGAAATCTTCAAGTTCTTTATGCATTTCTTTCATCTTCAGAAGGTCTCGGTTCACTTGCTCCATCTTGTAATGCATTTGAGCCCTTTCCTTCTCAGCTAAGCGAACCAGTTCAACAGTCCGAAGTGCATAAGTAGCAGCAGCTTCGTAGGTGGAAGAAGGCCCATATTTTTCAGCAGCATCTATGTCAGTTTGGAAGGTTAGATGCTCATCAAGGTGATGCCGTGGATTGAAGTCCACGTTCCAACAAGATGGGGAGAGAGCATTGTGGGTGATGTCAAACCACTTTCGTTTGGTAACTCTTTTCTCGGGAGGAGGTTTTGAGGACGTGTTCTTTTCGGTGGCAATAGAGATTTCGGTGTGGCTACTTTCGGCAAGCTTTGCCCTTTTCGAAGCTGGAGAGTGTTGAGGAAGAGGTGCATTCTCGACAGGAGGAGTGATGAGGTGAGTAGCTGGACTGGGGCTGGCACCCGAGGTTTGAGCGGCTTGCTTTTGAAATGACTGTTCCTTCAACCTTCTCATCTCGACAAATGAAATCTTATCACCCATTATAGCTAGAAAAATGAAGATTAGAAGTTATTGAAGTTAATGTGTACATATGTAGAAAAATGCTTGTGATGTAACTTACTACACCAGCTTCTTGAGAAGTTTTTTGCAAAAGGAAGCTTGAGAAGCTTTTGACAATCTAAGGGAGCAATTTAGAAGAGTAGATCTACTTCTTCCTTCTCGGAGGAAGAAAGCCTGTTGTAGGGATCTGATACTCGGCAAGGGTTCCAAGTCCAATAAAGGGGAAACTTGGGCATGCCCTCATTATTTAAAAAGAAAGCTAACTCGTTTGTAATAGAGCGTACTTTGAAGAATTCGGTTTTGAAGTATTTATAGAATGATTGATACAAAGAGAACAACCGCCTGTTTTGATGGTCATGAAGGGATGTCCAACGGGCTTCTTTATGCAAGCGAATGTTGTAGAAGTGAAAAAGCTTTGAAGGAGTGGGAATGATGTATAACTCATTGCATAGAATTTCAAAGGCACGAAGGAAAGCCCAACTATTGGGGTGTAATTGGGTGGGAGCTACATTGAGGCGGGTAAGAATGTCACACTGGAAGGAAGAGAATGGCGAACTAATCTGTAAATCTTTGAACATGGCTTTATACATGGACACAAAAGGGAAGTCAGTGTCAGAGGCTTTGAAGCAAATGCGGTCCTGGTCAGAGCAGGGGTAACATATGAACCTGTTTTCTTCTTCACGAGGACAGAGACATATTTCTTTCCTTAGCTCGACAATGGTTGCCTCTGATTGATAACTGGAAAAATATTTTATTACTCCAGGACTAACCCATTCGTAATCGAGAACAAGAAGAATAGGAGGACGAGGTAAAGGAATGACTGGGCCACGCGGATGGCTGGAGGAATCAGAAGATTCTGGATGGTGTTGGTTGGTAGAAACTGAAGCAGAGACAGAGTCGTCTTCAATAATTAAAATTTCAGGTGTATTTTGGGCAAGGGGGAAGAAGGGTTTCTAAGAGAAGAAGAAGAAGCCATACTAATGAAGTTAAAAATATATATATCGCAAGCACAGAGCTGTAGGGGGCTTACCTGGGCATAGGAGTGGAGGAGAGCTTGAAAAAGAAGAAAGGAGAACTGGAAGAGTAGTGGTTGAAGTGTAAAAAAAGAAATGATGGTGGTAAGGTAAGCAGATGGGGAAGAGAAATCACTTAAATAGATAAGAAGGGGAAGATTATGCGTCGGAAAGAGAGTGATAGAAAGGAAGGGTGAGAAGAGGGTGGGACGGAGAGAGGGAAGGAGTGTGTAATAAAGCTGATATTTTATGACTTGTAATAATGAGTAGTGGTTGGATGTACAAAGCGTGTAGCAAGGGAAATGACAAGTGGCAGAAACGTGTGGCTCGAGAAGGATGCTCGGTGCTTTTTGGGAAGCGTGTTCTGCAGAGAGGTCATAAAGGGTCGTGATAAAGATTATGAAGAGGATTTCAAATGGCACGTGTGCCAGGAAGGCATTCAATGGAAATGTGTTTTTAAAGAACTCAGATGTCTCGGGTATTTGATCTATGAGATGAAACCAAGAACTCGGCTAAGGTTATCGATAGTCCCTAATGAAGAAGATAAGACTTGTATCTCGGGTGTGTACTCTTTTTCCTATCTCAGTCTTTTTCCCTCATAGAAAAGAGGTTTTTGGCTGAGGAGGTTTTAATGAGGCACACCTTAGATGCATAAAATGAATAGACTTGGGGGACTAATACATTATTCGAGATAGTTGGGCCATGTAATGGACAGGTATGGACCTTGGCTAGATTCAATATTAAGCTGGTTTTATGAAGTTGAAACTCACACGCTTCATTTGAAGTGATTGAGCTTGGGGGACTAATGTACTATCCGAGTCCGACGTTATTGGGGTAATTTGGGTTTACTGAGATTGTCCAATCTGAGAATCACTTGGAGAAGACTGGGATCTGAAATTTGAAAAGTATTTAGAAGATTGCTATGTTTGAAGCTCTTTCACTTATCAGTTCAGAGCTTGGGGGACTAATGTAATGTCCGAGATGTTTGGGCCGTTAGCTGAGCCCAAATAGTTGGCCCAATTAATTGAAGATTCAGTAACGACCAAGAGAGGATCGATGGCTGGTAGTCGAGAAGCAGTTGAGGAAGGCTGAACTGAGATCGTGCAAGAGGGGAAAACATGGGATAGGAAGCGGGCTACTAGGCCGAGACGGTTAACTATAATAACTGTCATGGAGTCCGAATTATTTTGAATTCAATTAATGTGTATATAGGAAGAGGGTGGAATGACAGAGGCCCTCAAGCTATTTTCTTGTAACTGTAACCTCTGCTATTCCTGAGACAATTCTAATACATTGATTCATTTGGAGTAAGGATGTGTTCTAGATAATAGCGATATTGTTCTTCGTTGATTCTAATCCCTAGTGCTAAAATTTGCAACAACACATGTGTATAACTAGTTCTCTTCCTTTGAAAAATATTAACGTAAAGAATCCAAGAGTCGTCTTAAAGTGGCACCAAGTCTCTTTGGAGAGTCTGAAATCAGAATAATATCATTAGTTAAAGAGTCTTGAGGAGGCCAAAATTTATGCAGTCAGATGAAGTTTATCAGCACAAACAATCGAGCAATTTAAGTTGGGTTGGTCAATGTAATTGGTGGTTGTGAACTGCTGATTCAGAACTACAATATGTTCCTTTCTCCTTTTTCCTTTTCTCCTTCACCTGGCTTTTAAGCCACTGGCAGAGACTACATTTAACAACCATATCTGACTTTAAGTTTCTCTTAAATGACTTTATTTTTGTACATAGATAGCCCTGAAATTGTATCGCTAAAATGATATGATACAAAACCCTTTGAATTTGCCAAAATCGGTGCACTGTTCCAGTCTCCACAAGTTCTATGTGAAGCATAACAAGTTACTAGAATAGGTCAATGGGCATTGAATAATATCAGTAGCTGGATGCCTGTATTTCCTGCAAAAATACAGTAGAAGTTAAGCACAGTTTGCACTAATATCAGTGGAGGTTTTGCTTTTAGTTCCTGCTAAATCACTAATCTTCAAAAGACTTAATTTGTTAGACATCAAATTGAACCACTACCAAAATTCTCCAGCATATAGCAACGCATGGATAACTACAATTATTGGAGGCCACCAAGGACCACGACATGTTCAAAATAGTTCAAAGTTGCATTCTGAAATAGTCAAAGATTCACAAACATCTAGGAGTAAAATAAAAATGATCCTTATATTTCTGTAACCTGTTTCATAGTTTCTACTTGCAAATGTTGCAATAGCAAAGTATATTGTCGTTGAAGAAAAATTACTTTCAAAATTTCGATTGAATTTGTGTCTGAACAATCAATATTCAATAGACGAGCAACTTGTAATTCAATATACCTGAAAAATCATTTGTTCGTCTCTTAAGTATATGCAGCGGCCTGAAGTTCAATGTATCTGTCCCTTTTGCTCCTTATAACTCTTGCTGTATCATCTATAATTTCTAGAACCTGGAAAATATGAAATCAACTGTTAATTCCAATAACTACTTTAATTTAATCAAGATTTTAAAGAACAAGTATTGAGAGAGTAACAACACATGATTTAATCCATCCAACAGATTCAATATAATAGGTTTACAAGATGCTAACAATTTGTTATTATCAACATATCACTACTCAAAAGCATGGAATATGATAATCGAATTTACTTATTTACATAATTCATGTGCTAATAATAGACCTACTTTCCCACCAAAAAAGTTCCAACGCTTTTTCTATGGGAAGAGTGGGCACTGGGCAAAGTCCTGGAAAAAGGTTCAGAAGCTCAAATATAAAGTATTTAACTTAAATTGAGTCACCCATAGAAATGTTCAAGTGTGGATCATAAATAGGGACATCACATAGAGAACCATGGATTTTTCTTTACCTCTGGTCTTGAATTAAGAACTCCACTGGACATTCCCACATCTACACGCCATATGCTACAATTGTATTTACTGTAGGGAGCAAAGAACTGATTTCAATTAATAGAAATAATCCGTCCACAATGCACTAACAGACCTAGATAGAGTATATGCCATTTTAACTACTTATCTTCCCTTACCAATTTACACCTATAGTTTGAGGAGTGTGCCCGACCACCATAGCCTTAGCACCAAGTGCTTGCAGTGTCTCTTCAAGAATGGAACATACCTGAAGATCATAATGTTAAATGTTTAGTTTCACTGAAAAAGCTCCTTTAAAGCAAACTTGTCTGTTAAGTGAACAAGGGTTTAACCACCCTTAATTTAATCTAAAACACATCATGGTCTTAATTTTAATTCAATGACAAAATGATATGCAAAAGAGTTAAGAAGCCAATTTCAAGGGAACAGACTACTTGCATTTATGGTGATATCAGATGGACATTGTTGCACACATAAAATCAATTTGCAACCTCTTGGTCAGTCTTTGTAAAGATTCATGTTTCTCTATGCAATACCAGTTATAGTGTTCATCACTTAAGAGCTTCCTATTAATTACAGAATAGAATTACAATCTCATCAGTGTACTAACCTGTTTAGCCTGATATTCTGCCAAATCTGGTGTGTCCCTTGAGTATAAACGATTCCAAACAACACTGTCATAGCCCCTAGTGGCAATGAAAGGGATTTTGGGAGTACTGTCATTCTCATTCAGACCTCTCATCCACTCAGATACTTCTTTATTCATCCTCTCTATGCCATATTCAACTACAGGAAAATGAAGGGGCAGGAAAATGACGAAGAAAATATCATCATTCATCCGGCATTTGGAATCAGAAAGATTGAAAAAATTGAAACAGGTAACCATAACATAATAGTAGATACCACTGGAGTATAAATCCATGCTCAAGTTAAACAATATCAAAATGCCATAAATTATTTACCATGGTGAGGAAGAAGGCCACCATGACAGAAGACCCAGTCATTGACCATAAGTACAACAGGATGCCTTGCAAGCTCGCATGCTAGTGGCCCCCCAGGTCTAAAAAGGATTGATCTAGCAATAACTCCCTTTTGCCTCTGTCCTAATAATTGGAAAACTTCATCAAAACAACAATAAAATATCATATTTAGAATAACACAGCCTTCCTTTGAAATAACAAAAAATGTATTCTACTTGTATAGCGACAAAATATGTACATATGATCCCAGAAAGCTCCCACAATTTACAGGGTCTAGGGAAGAGTCGGATCCACTATGAAAGTTAAACGAGCAGAAGTAAAAGGTAATGAAAAATGGGACAGAAACTTATAATACCTTCACTAGATTCCAAGGACCCCAATAACTTCTTGATATTGTTGGATCTTTTTTCAACCTTTCAGAGACATCAACCCAACCAGTAAAAGTTTCATCCCAGTCATCTACAGAATCATTGATATATTCCAGGAAATCATCGCACTCATCAAATCCGCCAGATTCAACATATCTGAAATCCCCTTCCACATTCATGGTCTCGTGGTTTCCATTTACCTAGATGATGCAGATTAAGTTATGGAAAATTACATCAACAAAAAGAAATAAGAAAAAAAAATAACGAAGCAGATTCCTCAGATATTACAAATAACTCTAAATATTTAGAGACGCAAATGAAGACAGAATTTTATAATAATGACAAGGGAAACCATACTATAATGTGTATGGATTTTCCATCTCCTTGCTGGC
This sequence comes from Sophora flavescens, assembly GCA_030762895.1. NCBI lineage: Eukaryota > Viridiplantae > Streptophyta > Magnoliopsida > Fabales > Fabaceae > Sophora > Sophora flavescens. The sequence continues at coordinate 187,397,512 of CM061065.1, forward strand.
ATTGTCTTTAACACTCAGTTATTAAGATGAGTGCTTTATAAGCATGTATACCAGTGACCAAAGTTGTTCTAAGTTTCAATTCACAGAAGACAGACCTGAAAAACAGCTCCACCTTTCGCTTTGGCTTGTTTATCCAATGATCGCAGCAAGGACAAGATAGCAATTTCATCTTCACCTCGATCTAGTATATCTCCAAGTTGAATCAACACCTAGTCCATGGAGGAAAAATAAATTATCAAATTGTCATGTTAAAATCCCTCAGCTATACTTATAATACTTTTATTTTTTATTTGTGCTGCGAGTGTAGATAGTAGCTGGCAATAAATTTTCCCTAATTTCATTTGTGCAAGTTTGAGCACTCCATCAGATTAGTTTTTTTTAACAACTTTACTACATTAAATAGTATACAATAGAGACTACTCATCCCAATTAAAACTAAAAACTATCCATTTTGAAAAACAGGAAGCATACAGTTTCTCCACCAGTCCATAAGTCTTCACCATCTGAGCTCAATACACCAGCCATTTCAAGTGCAGATCTAGCTTGCTTTAGATCTCCATGTAGATCTCCAACTATTCAAGAAAATCAGCCTCAATAAGAAATAAAAGAGAACATGCAATAAAAATCAAACTAGGTCAGAAAATGATTGGTAAGAATGCCATCACAGATAGTGAAATAATCACTAGGCACCATCCAGTCCACAGAAACTCTTCATTACTTTGAGAGAACTTATATTAAAATTCCACAATATTAGGCTATCAATTAATGTTATTAGTGGATAAACTTCTTGAGAATTGATTGATGGAATGAATATCTTGATACAGAGGAGAGGTAGAGGAGCTACCTATATATAGCAAGCCTCTAACCATCATAACAGAAAACGAGAGAAAAAGGGAGACTAAGTCTCTAACTAACTTTCCTAACTAACTTAGCTAGGAGTAACTAGATAAGGGTAAGTATAACAGAAAACTATTAAAATACAAATAGCATACTCGAAATAAGCTTTATATCTAAATTTAATACCCTTCCTCAAGGTGGAGAGTTTATATCCAATACTCCCAGCTTGGACAGAAAAACTGAGAAAGGTGAAGGATCCAATGATTTAGTGACCAAGTCAGCTAGTTGGTGTGTGCTGGAAACTGGCAGCAACTGGAACAGCTTTTCCTGCAGTTTCTGTCTAACGATGTGGCAATCTAGCTCAATATGTGTTGTCCTTTCGTGAAAGGAAGAGTTGGCAGCAATATGGCGAGCGGATTGGCTATCACAATATAAGAGGGCTGGTGAAATGAAAGGGATTTGGAGATCCTAAAGTAAGTAGGAAAGCCATTGGACTTCACAAACTGTGTGTGCAAGAGCTCGGTATTCTGCTTCTGTGGAGGATTTGGAAACCATGGGCTGCTTCTTTGATTTCCAGGAGATTAGAGATTCTCCAATGAAGATGCAATATCCTGTGATAGATTTCCTTGTTTCTGGACAGGAGGCCCAATCAGAGTCACTGAAGGCCTTTAACTGCAAAGTGGAGTTTGCAGGATAAAAGAGGTCTTGACTAGGTGACCTTTTGATGTATTTTAAGACTCGGATGGCTGCATCATGATGAAGAGTAGTGGGAGAGCTCATGAATTGGCTGAGTTTCTAGACAGCATGACTGATATCGGGCCTGGTATTGGTTAGGTAGATCAATCGACCAATGAGTCGTCTGTAAATGCCAGGATCTTCAAGAAGTTGTCCTTCATCTTTGAGCAGCTTCAGACCCTTGATCATAGGTGTGGAAACAGGCCTAGCAGCAAGTAAACCAAAGTCAGATAGGATGTCTAAAGAATACGTTCTTTGGCTTAGATGAATTCCAGCTTTAGATCTTGAAATTTCTAGGCCTAGAAAGTATTTCAAATTGCCTAAGTCTTGATTCTAAATTGTGATTGTAAAGAGTTTTTAATAGAATTGATTTCGGATAAGTTATTACCAGCAACAATGAGATCATCAACATATATTAAGAGAATAGTGAAGGAGTTACCAAATTTGTGAATGAAAAGAGAATGGTCTGAGGCAGATTGCAGATATCCTTTGATGATCAAAAAGTTGGATAGTTTTGCATACCATTGTTTGCTTGCCTGCTTGAGTCCATAAATTGACTTGTTAAGTTTATATACCTGATTTGGAAATTGAGGATGGAGTCCTGGTGGCAGGTCCATATAAACTTCTTCATCCAAGTGTCCATGCAGAAAAGCATTATGGACATCCAGTTGGTGTAGATACCAATTCTGAGAAGAGGAAATTGCCAATAATAGTCTAATGGTTGTGAGCTTAGGAACTGGTGAGTAAGTGTCAAAGTAATCAATGCCTTCCACTTGAGTGAACCCTTTTGCTACAAGCCTAGCTTTGTATCTCTCGATGCTGCCATCAGCTCTATATTTGATCCTGTAGACCCACTTGCATCCTATTGGTTTCTTGCCAGGTGGGAGGCTGGTGACAGTAAGTAGAGTTCTGGTGGAGTGCTTGAAGTTCTGTCTGCATAGCTTCTTGCCAATGCTTATGTGCAAGAGCTTGTTTGTAAGTTTTTGGTTCCTCATTAGCAGAAATGGATAAGATGAAATGTGAATGTGAAGGAGAGAGTTTAGAGTAATTAAGAACAAAAGATAAGGGATATGGAACAACAGAAGAAATAGTAGATGCAGTTACTGCACTGCAATGGAAATCTTGTAAGTAGGCAGGGGTCTGCTTCTGTCTAGTGGATTTTCTCAAGGCAGAAATTGCAGGTTCTGCAGGAGTTATAGGTTCTGTACATTCTGAAGGTGCAAACACTGCAGGTGCTTGATTAGCAGTTTCAGACTGAGTATTGGATGAGCTGTCCAGATGAGAAACAGGGGAGTTAGGATTAATAGTAGAAGAAGAATGTGGCATATCAAAGAGAAAAATGTTAGTTAAAGGAGGAGAAAGAGTATGAGAATCAGAAACAGAAGGAGAAGTAGAGTTGTTGTATGGAAAAATAGATTCATAAAAGATGGCATTTCTGGAAACAAATGTATCCCTTGTTTGCAGATCAAAGAGTAAGTATCCCTTAGTGCCAGGTTTATATCCAAGAAACAAGCACTTTCTGGCTCTTGGAGCAAGTTTGGTCCTATGTTGATGCAAAGTAGAAGCATAAGACAAACAACCAAAAACTTTAAGGTCAAGAAAGGTTGGTGGGACACCATTTAGCATTTCAAAAGGGGTTTTATTCTTTAGAACGGGTGTGGGCATCCGATTGATTAAATAAACAGAATGGCAAACAGTAAATGACCAAAAACTTGATGGCAATTTGGATTGAAAAAGTAATGCTCTAGTTACATTAAGAAGATGTCGATGCTTTCTTTCAACAACAGAATTTTGTTGAGGTGTCTCAACACATGAAGTTTGATGCAATATGCCTAAAGAGGAGTAAAAGGATGGCATCTTAAATTCAGTTCCATTGTCTGTTCTCATGCACTTAATATGAGTTGAAAATTGATTGGAAACATAAGCTACAAAGGTATGAATGCAGGTTCTGGTTTCTGATTTAGAATGCAGAAGATATATCCATGTATGCCGAGTATAGTCATCAACAATAGTTAAAAAATACTTGTGTCCTTGGAAAGAACAAACATTTAAAGGCCCCCAAATGTCTAAGTGAATAAGATCAAAGGCATGAAGAGAAAAAGTGTTGCTAACAGGAAAGGGCAATCTGCATTGTTTTGCCAAGTGACATGAATCACAAACAAGATTTTTATTAAGATGAATGTAGGGAAATTGCATACAAATTTGTTCTAGAACATTCAAGGAAGGGTGACCTAGCCTTGAATGCCACAAATCAAAAGAAACAGCAGAAGCATTAGATGCTTTATTAACATCAGATACAATAGGAGCAGAAGGAGAGACATTTGTCTTTCTATGAAAGGAATTGGATAAAGATTCTTGTTGAAGAATATAGAGATGGTTGTGGACTTCAGCATGCCCAATCATCTTCAGGGTAGACATGTCCTGAATGTCACAAGAGAAAGGTGAGAAAATTAGTTTGCAATTATAATGCTGAGTAAGTTTATTGACAGAGATGAGGTTGAAATGAAAAGCAGGAATATGAAGAACATTGGAAAGAGATAAAGATTGGGTTAAAGAAATGGTTCCTGAGTGTGTAGCAATGGTTATGTCACCATTTGGCAATTTAACTGAAACTGGTTTGATTGGATTATAAGTGCTAAATAGGTGAATATGAGGACATACATGATCCGAGGCACCGGTGTCCAAAATCCAAAAAGAAGAAAAAGATTGATGTAGAGAATTACCTGACTTTGTCACAGTAGAGACAATATGAGAATTGGTACCAGGAGTGTTAGGTTTGTGCTGAGTACTCACCGAGGAGGAAGAATCTGATTTGGATGCATGGAGCAAAGAAACCAGATATTGATAATCTGCTCTATTTAAAGGTAAAGACTGATCAGCAGGAGGAGGCTGCACAGCAAAGTTAGGAGCTTCAGATGCTGCAGAAGATAGCTGCAATGTTGTATTTTGATTCTTGCTTCTATATCCTAGAGGAAAGCCATGTTTAAAGTAACAATTATCCACAGTATGATTAGTCCTATTGCAGTAAGTGCATTGCATTGGTTTGTTATTGTTGTTGTGGCCACGACCCCTCCCTGAGGCTGAAGATCCTCGACCCTGAGTCGTTGCATTGGTAACAAAAGCTGGAGAATTGGAACCAAGATTGCCAGTGCGTTTTTCTTGATGAAGAACTAAAGAAAAGGTTTTGGTAATTGTGGGCAGAGGGTCCATAAGAAGGATTTGAGAGCGTGCAACATCAAAAGATTCATTGAGTCCTTTGAGGAAGCAAATGACATATTCTTTGTCTTTGTAAGAATCAACAGATTGACTTAGGCTACAAGTGCAAGAAACGACACAAGAGCAGCTTGGAGTAGGGCGCAGAAATTCTACTCATCCCAAAGAATTTTCATGTTAGTGAAATATGTAGAGAGAGTACGATCACCTTGCTTCATTGAGTGAAGTTCTTGAAGGAGATCAGACATCCGGAAGTGATTACCCTTTGTAAATCTTTCTTGGAGATGGAGCCAAAGAGTGCGAGCATTATCAAAAGAAGCCGAGCTTTGAGAGATATTGGGGGAAAGGGTGCGTGTGATCCAAGAAACACAATATGATTGCATCTTTCCCAGGCTTCATATAAGAAATCGGTTGCAGCTGGTTTGGTGATGGTGCCATTGACAAACTTTAATTTGTTCTTGGAAGAGAGGGCACGAACCATGGCTTTGCTCCAATTGTAGTAGTTGTCCTCATTGAGTGGAGGAGAAACAAGAGTATAACCAGGATTTTCTCCTGGATGAAGATAAAAGGGAGAACTTGGATTTTGGGATCGGTCGGGTTGAGTTGTATCATTCCCAGAGGAGGAAGATGAGTCTTTTTCAGGCTCAGCGACAGCAGGTTCTTCATTGGTTGAAGCCATGAAGAAGGAAGGGAGAAAGAAAATGCGGAAGCTTTGTGTTTAGAATGACAAAACTGATACCATATTAGTGGATAAACTTCTTGAGAATTGATTGATGGAATGACTATCTTGATACAAAGGAGAGGTAGAAGAGCTACCTATATATAGCAAGCCTCTAACCATCATAACAGAAAAAGAGAGAAAAGGGGAGACTAAGTCTCTAACTAACTTTCCTAACTAACTTAGCTAGGAGTAACTAGATAAGGGTAAGTATAACAGAAAACTATTAAAATACAAATAGCATACTCGAAATAAGCTTTATATCTAAATTTAATAAATGTAACTAGTTATTCATATGGAATACAAAAATCACGATCCTATATATTCCATCACGAAAAACTAGAGACAGAGACTGGGAAAGATGTGCTTGAGGTCACATAATAAAGATTCTATAAACAAAGTTCAGACACATATTTGTTAGAGTTTTCTTTGTTTGGACTTCTATGTATTTATTTTTTATTAAAACGGGTTGAATGGATAAAACCTGGTGCTTTTCCTGGATGCTCATATGATTATATGATCCATCATGGGCTTAGAAGTCACCATGTTCTGTTGTTTATTAGTTTTGGGCTTGACAATAACCCAATGATATTGTGCTGGATTACGATGGATCATAGTGTAAGGTCAGGACCTAATTTCTATGATGGACGGACATTAAGTTACTGATGTTTCATTAAGATAGCAGGATCTCTTCTTGACTCCTAACCCTCATACTGTGCACTGCTTTGTCAATGTGGCAATTGGAATGAGAAGGAGTTCAAGTGAAGACTCTGTTCCAGATGTATACATTTGTATATGCGCTTCCGCATAAAGAATGGTGAGATCACTTATATCTCTATGTCCTCAAGAGGTATGTAATTTAAATTAAATTATGGTATTCTAATTCCTACGATTTTACACATCAACTTTTAAGAGGTAAGAAACACTTCAGTTCAACTTTAACCAGAAGAATTATTAAGCTGCATCTATAAGTTCTAAAAAAATGTCATTCAGCTATATGAATTTGATCCACATTATGATCATGCAAATTAATATAATTGCATGAATTCAGCCAAAAAAAATAAAAAAATTACCGAATATAAGTATGACTATTGACTATGGTATAATGGAAAAACCAAAAATAATAATCCTCTGGAGCTTTTAACTAACTGAATAAATAAATAAAAACAACAAATTTAGCCTTGCTAAGCACATTCAAAACGAGAAATTGAAAACAAAGAAATAGATGCAACTATAACAAAGTGGGGATAAGATAGACAAACCAGCAAGAATTCTGCGACCAGGAGCGGATACAAAAGTTGGGGGGTCTCCATTGACAACTATAGGTTTCAAGGGACGTGTCGTGCTATGGTTATTGTTATTATCAATAAGCAAAGAAGAAGAAGAAGAAAGAGAATTTTGAGTGAGCTTGCGAGGTGGGTGGGAAGATGGTGGTGGGAGTGGTAATGAGTTTAGACAGAGTGATGCCATGGGAAGACCATTACATTACTCTGAATGAAAGCAGAAGAAAAGAGGGACACAGTTTTGTGACACAAAAACATAAACTCCACAAATACTTCAAACCTCCTCAGCCAACCATTTGGTATCCTTGTTTGTTTCCGTAGCTTCTTCACATATTTCTCAATCCTTTTATTATATTATAAAAAGCTTACTTTATTCTTTTTTTTTTGAAAAAATAAATTAAAAAATTTGTTCACGCAGCTTCAAGTACAGGGTGATGACTGATGAGTAGGTGAAATTTTGTAAATTTTTAAAATTCTTTAGGTCTACACATAAAAAAATATGATAAAATCCAATATAGACAAATCCTCCTATTAGAGGATAAATAGGAGATAAACAGCTTGTGGTTAGTTGGTTGCTGTAACAGTTTTTGATAACTGTGTTGATATATCAGTTTTGGATAGATAGGCATATCTGTTAGTTAGAATAGTTGGTTAGTATCCTTTTCTTTTTTTTCTTCTTTTTTTGATCAAAGCCAATTTATGGCATTTCATTCATAATAATGTCTGCAATACAATTAGGAGCTAGCATACAACGCAAATGCTCTAATTAGAGAGTGAGCAACTTTGTTTGCTTGCTTCCTAATAAACTTAGTTGAAAAGTTTGAAGAAGAGGAAATAAGCCTCTTGCAGTGATTAATGATGACATCGAACTCCGTGAAATTATCATGAGAAGAAGAGAGCTCATCAATTACTCATTTGCTATCAGATTCAAAAAGAACATTGTGGAATCCAAGCTCGATAACCCATTGGATAGCATGCATCAAACCCAAAGCCTCACCAACTTTCACATTTAGAACTGAGTTGACCCAAAGAGATTTGGCTTGCACAAAGGTTCCTTCATGATCACGGATACACATACCAAAGCCAGTTAAGTTAAGATCTTCAAAGAAAGCAGCGTCAACGTTGCACGTTAAAGCGCCAAAAGGGGGAGGAGACCATCTTACCAAAGCATGGCTGCTGGAAGGGGAGGGAAGATGAGACCTCTTCTTTCTAGATAAGGTCCAGCTACTCAACATATCCTTTGCACACAAAATAGCCTGCTGACAATTCACTGGCTCATTATTCCACAACTTCTGATTCCTTGACTTCCAGATAGACCATAAAATCATCACAAAATGGGTTCTTTTTGTTGAGTCTAACAAGGCACGGACTGAGAAAAATAGATTAGTGAAGTCGTTCACCTGAGGAATCAATGGGTCAATGGAATTCCAAAGTCTAGCACGCGACAAAATCTCCTTGCTGGAATCACATTGGATCAAAATATGGCATTGAGTCTCTGTGTTGTATTCGCACATGGGGCATTCACTAGGACATAGTACTTGATGTCGTGCGAGTACACGTGCGATCCGGCAAGTGTACCGGATTGTCGCCAAGTAATAAAAAGATATCGATTCCACAGAGACCGTGATCTCAAATCGTAACTAATTGTTAAATGATAAAACTGGACTGTATAAAAAGATTTGGATTTTTGAAATAAGAGATAAAATGCAATCAAGTAAAACAGAAAGTAAACAATTTATGGTTTTTCAGATTTAAATGGATTCCTAGGGATTTAGGTTACCAACAAGGTTGATTATGTTACTAAATTGATTATCCCCTGTTAATTATCGAAAATGCCTTAAAGGCGAATTTATCCTCAAATAGTTTAATCTCCCTCTCGGGTTACAAAAACCGTGCCCAATTAAACCAACCCCTACTCTCGTGGTAGTCGAATTCAGATTGGACCCTTTACGTTTTGTGACAATTCGTTAATCCTCGAAGGACGGCTTCTAACTCTCGTGATTTCAGTCCTAAGTCTGATTCTATAGATCCGATACCTAAGTTCACCGTTAGGTTCCTCCTTAGAATATCTACGACACGTAAATAAGCGCGCACCGGATTTACGAGTGATTAAAACACTAGAAATCAGATCTAAAGCAAAATCGCAATTAACAAAGATAAAACATCAATTCATTATCATAAACAAACCTTGGGCATAGCCCCAATCCTTAGAAATTACGCTACTACTCAAGCCTTGCCATGGTGATGACAAGCTTGGTTAACAACAACATGAAAATAAAAATCAGAAAAGAGAGGAGGAAGAAGAAGAGAGATCCTAAAAATTTGCCTAAGAGTAGCAGCCCAAAAGTCCCCCCTTTTGCCTCTGATCAGATGCCCTATTTATAGATTTGGGAAGTTTGAATCCCAATCTAACTCAAATTAGATCCAAATAAGTTGCTTATGATCCAAGTAATGTGTGTCACGGCCGTGATGGCCATCACGGCCTGGCCAGGCCGTGATGGATTCTGCCTTGGGCGCTTCTTCAGTTTTTGGTCTGTCACGGTAGTGATGCTCATCACGGCTAGGCCGTGACAGATTCTGACTTGTGGGGGTCTGGTTCAGCTGACAGATCACGGCCGTGATGGACATCACGGCTAGGCCGTGACCAATTCTGACTTTTGCCTTCTTTCCTTTTCAGTTTTGCTCGATCATGGCCGTGATGGTCATCACGGCTAGCCCGTGATGGGCTCTGTTTGGCTCATTTTCTTCACTTTTAAAGCTCCATCTTCATCCAAGCTCCATTATGGTCAATCCTGAGCATTTTACCTTTAATTCCTGCAAAACAACACCACAAAACCGTCTTACCCATTCCAAGATAAAAACTAACAAAAATCAAATTAAAAATGCCTAAACTACATGAAAATGCATGCAAAATGATAAACAGATATGAGGTGTAATCACACTCATCAGTACTCCACATCCTTGCAAGTTGATCCAAGATGGGAGTATGTTTCTGCATGCTCGCCAAATAAACGCCTTGACTTTGGGAGGCACTTTCAAGTTCCACAACATGCGCCAATCACCATCCTTTTTCATGCTACCTGTTTCAGCTAAAGAATCCATGCACATGCGATAGCATGATTTGACCGACAATTTCCCATCTTTGATGAATTTCCAAATAAGTTTATCATGGGTGATAGCATCTAAAAGAGGGGTAGTAAAATATCATGAGCTGCTTGAGGAATACAAATTTCACGTACTAGAACTTCATTCCAAGCTTTGTGATTAGCGTGGAATAAGTCTCTAACCACCCAGCTAGGAAACGAATTGGGATGAGAGTTTTGCATCATCGGTTTTCCACCATTATTGAGCCAAGGTTCATTGAAAACATTGATGTTGTGGCTGGAACCAATCCTCCATCTAGAGCCATCCTTTAGCAAAACCCGGGAATTCCAGATGCTACGCCAAACATAACTTGGGTTATTACCAAGTGAGGAATCCAAGAACTGACATCTTGGGAAATATTTAGCTTTAAAGATCCTTGTAACCGGAGCTTCCGGGTTAGAAATAAAATTCCAACCATGCTTCCCTAGCATTGCCAAATTAAAAGCTTCTAGATTTCTGAAGCCCAGCCCACCAAACTCCTTTCTGACTATCATCTTATTCCAGCTCAACTATTTAATACCACGTTTATCTCTACCTTTCGAGCCCCACCAAAAAAGAATTCATCATTCTCTCTAGCTCATCAGTCAAAGAGTGGGGGAGAAGGAAAACACTCCTACAGTAAGCAGGGATTGCCTGGATGACAGATTTCACTAGCACTTCTCTACCAGCCTTGGAGAGATGTCTGCCACTCCAGGAATTTAGTTTCTTCCAAACCCTGTCCTTTAAATAGTTAAAAGTAGCCCGCTTGTTTCTACCAATCATAGAGGGGAAACCTAGGTACTTGCCGGTACCAAGACAAGTACGGACACCCAAGAGATTAGACAAAGTAGCCTAGTCCTCAGCATTCACATTTCTACTGTAAAAAACCTCGGACTTGCTAAAATTTATGGCTTGACCAGAAGCAGCTTCAAAAGTAGCAAGGATAGATTTCATCATGTTGCATTCCCTCTCATTGGCTCTGAAAAATAAGAAACTATCATCTGCAAACAAGAGATGGCTAATAGATGGAGCACCACGACAAATTTTAGTACCATGAATATCACCTCTACTTTCAGCTTTCTTTATCAGGCTAGAGAGACCTTGAGCACAAATAATAAATAGATATGGAGACAGTGGGTCTCCTTGACGAAGACCTCTACCCAGAACAATGGGGCCAACAGAGTCATTGTTGAGCAAAATAGAATAGTTAAATGAAGAAACACATAGCATGATCCAACGAATCCATTTATCACTGAAACCCATCTTCATCATCATTGCACGGAGGAAACCTCAATCCACTCTGTCATAAGCTTTGTTGATATCAATTTTTAGAGCAACCTCTCCTTTTGCACCCTTAGTTTTGCACTTCATGTGGTGGATGACTTCAAAAACAACAAGAACATTATCCAGAATAGACCTGTTTTCAACAAAAGCAGACTGTTCTTTCGAGATGCAGTTAGGTAGAAATTTCTTCAACCTATTAGCCAACACTTTAGCCAGGATTTTATATAGCACATTACATAAAGAAATAGGGCGCAGGTCTCTCATAGATGCATGATTATCAACTTTAGGGATCAAAGCAATGTTGGTATCATTAAGAGATAAGGGGAAGTTACCAATCTCAAGTCAATAACAATAAGTTGAAAAGATATCCTTGCCACAGAGCTTCCAAAAGTGCTGATAGAAGGCAAGGTTCAACCCATCCGGACCCGGGAACTTGTCAGGATGCATTTGGAAAATGGCAACTCCAAATTCTTCTTCAATGAAAGGAGATTGCAGGCTCTGATTATCAGTTTCTGAAATAGAGTGTGTGACAGCTTCAATTACTGGATCATAAAAACAATGCTGCTCCTAAAAGAGATTTTCAAAATAATTTGTAGCAAGCTCACGGAGATCCGCTTGATCCTCAATCCAAACATTATTGTCATCCTGGATCCTGTCAATAATTTTCCTTCTCTTCCTAGCTGTTGCTGTAGAATGGAAGAATTTAGTGTTGGCATCCCCATCTCAAAGCCAAAAAGCCTTGACTCTTTGCCTCCAATAAGCTTCTTCTTGCACAAGAATAGTTGCTAATCTTTGCAATTTTTCTCAAAATAACTGTCCATTTATGGATTATCACAATCTCTATTAATTTCCAGTTGTCTCTTATACTGATCCGCTTCATTCTTATAATTGCCAAACAAATTTTTGCTCCAAGGCTCAAGGCCTTGACTACAGCACTGGAGTTTGGAAAGGAGATCGTGCTGCCCATCTTCATTATAACTAGAGCTTACCACTTCATCAACACCCAACTCTTCTAACCAATTGTTCCCAAATCTGAAATTTCTCCTAAACCTCCAATTTATGCGTTGTTCAAGAGAAAGCAGGATAGGTGAATGATCTGAAATAGGCGCAAGCAAGTTCTTCAACTGAGCATCTGGAAATAAACTCAACCACTGTTCAGTAGCCATAGCTCTATCTAAGCCTTCTTCCACAGCGTTAGGAAAGCCAAGACTTTTAGCCCAAGTAAACTGGTAGCCACAGAGGAAGGTCTATTAAATTGCAATCTCTAACTGCTTCTCTGAAGCCATTCAACAACCAGGGCGGATGCGGGACTCTACCCTTTTTATCCTCAACCATAAGAAGGTCATTGAAATCCCCAATGATACACCATGGGCTCGGATACATGGAGGCCAAGTTACGTAGTAGGTTCCAAGACTCCCGTCTCCTGGTACTGTCAGGAATACCATAAAAGCCAGTGAGTCTCCACAAACCCCTAACACTGTCAGAGACTTCTAGATTAATGAAGTTTATAGAATAATTTAAGATGCGGAAATTAACAGATTGTCTCCAGAGCACAACAATGCCACCACTCCGCCCCTCTCTATCAACAGTAAAAGAGAATTCAAAACCAATCCGCACACGTATTTCTTCAATTATGTTAACATGACATAAAGTTTCAAAAACAAAATAACATCCGGCTTGTGATCCTGGATGAGGTCCTTCAAAGTGGGAATTGCACGCAGGTTACCCAGGCCTCGACAGTTCCAACTTAAAATATTCATAATCCCTGGCGGGCCTGGGAGCCAGGGCCGGCCGATAAAAAAGAATGTGAAACAAAACTGTCATTGATTTTCAGTTCAGGTTCCATGCAAGTTGTTGGGGATGCATGCACTTGAGATGCTTCATCAACTCTATTTTTTCTTTTCAAATTTTTGTCTTCTTCTGTTTCTCTCTCATCATTAGTGCCGTCACTCATCATGCAATTAGATTCTCTCACTTCATTGACTTTCCCCTTATTTTTTGGAAATAGGATATATGGATATTTAAAGATATTAACAACCGTAACCTTCCTATTATTTGGCATATATGATATATCCCTATTAACTGGTCCCTGAGAATCCGGGTTGACCGTTACCAACAGATTTATGGGTGTAACTCCCTCCTGGATCGGTGCCTCCCAGTTCGCATCTCTCTCCTCCCTCAGCCATCTACCACCATCTTCTTCGATGCTCCGCCTTTGTTCTACTCGGAGCTTCGGGCCCCAGAGACGCATTCCATCATCGTCCTCCAACAGATAAAGGTTTTCACAGAACTCCTCAACATGTCCCAGCATTCCATGGAGATAACAAAAGGCTCCCAATCTCTCATACTTGAAGCGGACCTCTTTAGCTTCTCCACCCGCATTCTTCACCCTTTTCATTCTTTTTAAAGGTTTCCCCACATCAATGAGGACTCCGATTCGCATGAATGATCTCAAGTGCTCAGTCGTGTTCTTGGCATCATATTCCAAGAATTCGCCTATGAAGTTAGCTAGGTGTTCACCCACAATAGATGTCATGAAGCACAGGGGGACATCATGGACTTGCACCTAGAAGGGTACTTTATACAGATCCACATGCTGAGGGGATTCGCCAACACCATTCATCCCAGAATCAAGAGGTGACCATTAAACGACAAAGGCCCCCCTCTTAACACTCTTCGAACATCAACTTTGTGATAGAATTGGAACAAGAACCTGCCTCCTTCTCATTCTTTGATGGTTACACCCTTTCCTGGCTTCCAAACTCCAGTCATTCGCTTCTTCATGATATGGACTCTAATGGGTCTGGATGTTAAGAACCTCCCCACAAGACATAGGGTTAAGTCCACATTTTGCTCGTTCTGCACCTCATCACCTGGTACCTCAAAATCCTCCTGCTCATCCTCTAAGGTTAGCTGCGCAAAGCTAGAGGATGCCATGTTACACACAAGACACTCAGCACTCAGAAAGGTGAAAGAAAAAACGTCTCACAGAGGGGAGAAGCTTCTCACAAGGAGAGATTATCTCATAAATTGGACATATTTTCTCTTTTATCCCTTAGTTTGTTATGTAATGTGCCTATACATTTGAGAGGCCTCTTGTATATTCTTTAAGTAATAAAAAATCATTTGATACAAACTTCATACAGTTTACATACACGTTTTTCATATGCTTAGAATTCATTATGGCATCAGAGAAGGTTGATCCGAAAGAAAAGTTGGAAAAGAACCATGCCTCTACCTCTGATGATGGAAAGCAATCAGTTCTCACACCTACCTCAGCCTACTACCTCAGTTTTCAGATAATCCTGGGACTCTCCTTGTTACTGCAACTCTAAATGGAGCTAATTACCGGACATGGGCATGATCAAACAGGACTGCTCTACGTGCGAAGATGAAGCTGGGTTTCATAGACGGAAGCGTCAAGAAACCAGATGAAGAAGTGGCGAATTATCTCAACTGGGAGAAGGCAGATTATATGGTTATGGCTTGGATCATTAATGCCATTGATCCCAGCTTGCATGGAAGTATCTCATATGCCTCCATAGCAAAGGATGTTGGGTCGATCTTGAGGAGAGGTTTGCACAAATCAATGCACCACGCATTCATCAGATTTGGCGCACCCTTTGCTTGATGGAGAAGGATCCAGAACGCAGTGTAAGTGATTTCTACACTAAATTTAAGGGTCTTTATGATGAATTGGATAAGCTTCAACCTCTTCCAAAATGTACCTGTGGAGCGTCCAAGAAAATAACTCAAAGAGACGAGGATCAACGTGTACACTTGTTTCTTGGGAGTCTCGATAGTGAGCAGTACGTACATATCAAGGCAACCATTCTAAATTTTGATCCTCTTCCCTCTCTTATACGTGTTTACAAGCATATCACAATGGAAGAATCACGCCTCACTGCAGACAAGGAAAGGAACGTGAAGACAGAGTCAGGGACTGCTTTTCGTTCCAATGCCACCAAACAGAAGTGGTGAGATGGTCCAAAACCTAGGTGTGATCATTGTGGTAAGGTAGGGCACATTAAACAGAAATGCTTTGAAATAATAGGGTATCCACCCAATTGGGATACTCGAAGGGCTCAACATGGTTCAAACCGGCATGGAGGCCAATCTGCAACGCATATGGCACGAGCAGATGGACAAACCTGTGCACCTCTAGTTCGTGCATAAGAAAACACAAAGAAAGATGTTGCAGAAGGAACCACATCAGGGCATGCTCTTCATGGAACTCGCATGACAGGACACATGACCATATGGCTGGTAATACTGAGTTATAGGAAATTCAGTGGGTTTTAGACAGTGGTGCCTCACACCACATGACCCATGTGTTCTCTATATTAAAGGGAGTATGCATGATTGACAAACCATTTTACATCACAGTACCCACAGGAAGTGCGGTACTTGTTGATAAAATGGGATATGTTGATCTTGACACAAATATCAAGTTGAATGATGTTTTATTTGTTCTAAGTTCAGCTGCAATTCGATCTCGATACATAAGTTAACTCATGATTTCAATTGTACAGTGACTTATGATGAGAGTTGTTGTGTGATGCAGGACCGAACCATGAAGAAGATGATTGGATTAGGTGATTTGCATGATGGGGTTTACATGTTCAAGGGACCAAGGCTAGGATCATCTTATGTTGTGGTTCAAAGGGACACCCCCAAACTTTGGCACTCAAGATTGGGACACCCATCCACTTAGGCTCTCCAACAGATTTCACATTTGCTTAAGTGTAGTTTTATTTTGAATAAGGATGAACGTTGTGATGTGTCACAAATCCAAACAATGTAGACTTGTTTTTAATCATAGTGAAAATAAAGCTATAAAGCTTTTTCATCTTATACACTGTGACTTATGGGGGAGATATCATACTGCAACACATAATGACTTTCATTTGATTTTACAAGAGGAACTTGGGTTTACCTCGTGAAGCATAAAAGCGAGACCATGGAGCATCTCATAAATTTTCGCAGCATGATAAAAAGGCAATTTAATACAAATGTCAAGCGAATTCGAAGTGATAACGGTACCGAATTTGCGACACCCCTTCTAGGGTCATCACATAGTTACCCAAAAGCGGAAAATTAAATTATTAATCGTTGGTTACTTTCGAAAAATATACTTTAAAGTAAACGTCTCCTTACGAAAATAGTGCTGATTTTTTTTTAAAACATCGAACCATCACGAACATAAAAAAACGTATAAATATCTATATATACATCATCTTTTAAATACACACTATATCTAATAGGAGATAACAAAAAAGCCCTCATAAGTATAGGCTATTCTCCATCAAACTAAGTAAAGAAAATAAAGACATATACATATTAGTAACGAGCAGTCCAGAACCATACCAAAAACTCATGGCTCTCAGTAGCCAGATCAAAAACTGACAAGACTCGCTACCCCAGAACTATACCTATAGCTGGTCAAGCTAATGAAAACCATTGGGGAGATCATGATGATCAACCCCACCTACAGCAGATGTATCTGATGAAGAAACCTCCGCTCCCTCTCCCTCTCCCTCGTCAGAAAAATCACATCATCAACAGCAAGAGGGTGGAACTCAAGATCATCCTCAAAGTACTCATCTGGGTCCTCCTCGACCTCATCCAAAACTACCTCAACAGGAGGTACTGCTAGTTCTACTATCTGAAAAGGATTTGGCTGAGGTGGCAAATCAAGCAACCCGTGCTCAGTCAAG
Source organism: Sophora flavescens (assembly GCA_030762895.1). Lineage (NCBI taxonomy): Eukaryota > Viridiplantae > Streptophyta > Magnoliopsida > Fabales > Fabaceae > Sophora > Sophora flavescens. Next base: position 187,414,422 of record CM061065.1, read on the forward strand.
TACTGTAAGTATAGCCATACCAGAGGTAGAGATACCTCAACAGTCTCCTCAACATGCGTCCTTCGCTGCGGTCCTGCCTCTACTGTGCCAACAACCTCTCTACTAGGGCCATAATAGGTGGAGCTGAGTGCCCTAGGGTTTATCTCCCAGGCACTACCAAAATGAGCGCGATCAAACATGATGGACCGAAGCCTCGAATGTGCCAGAGGCATATCTGGTTCCATCTAATCTCAAACGTAAAGATATATGCACAAGTAGAGAAACCACAAATAAAAGATACAAGAGTGAGAAACCAATATATGAATTTTACTCGACAATTACATGCTAGACACCACATAGAACACATACACATATATCAACACAAACATTCATAAGCAAATAGTTTACCAATGGGTTTAACACCCCAAACGTCATCATGTGAAAAACTATGCATGAACACCTCATATTTGTCATCTAAATTCGCACCTAATCTCATGAGATATCCCAACACATGGTGAGTTGATCAGGCTCAATTGCCATCCCATGGCATAAAGGCACGCAGCCATAACCCACTGCACACTGTCCTCACCTAGGGCATCAGTGATAAAATCGTAAATGGGGTTTCATTGTCCAACCCGGGCACAATGAAGAAAATCGTAGCATGAAATACCTGACGCCAAGGTAATCACACATAGAACCGTGGGCACGTCTGTATAATGCATGCAAAACACTTTGCTCATAACACTTTTCTTTATGTTCAATCTTTCTTTACCGAAGCTCAAAATGGCTTACGACTCACATAGTTTTAACATCTTTAAAACTTTCATTACAACACAGGACCTCATAGTTCGAGTGCTCAATCACGACACCTCTCGACCGATGCACCAGTCATAGGTTCGTGGTAATAGAAAACATCTTAAATGTTTAAACACAGTATACACCACGTATACAGTAGACACCAAGTCCACAGGACCTCAAAGTCCAAAGGACCCCAAGTCCATAACAACAAAGAACCTTAGTACCCCGACGTCTCGGTTACTAAGTTCAACACCACTTTCAACACGGTTGAATTAATTTTGCTTTCAAATTTTTTTTTTCAAATGGGAAATTCTTCAATGAAATATTTAAATAATAAAACTTAGTTTTCACAAAGGTGAGTTACTTGAGGTTTTAAACTTACTTAAAATACGTACTGCCGTTCCAAAATACTTGTTGTCGACAATTTTCCAAATTTGCTGTCAATTATCACTTTTAAAGCCTTTTAAGCCAAAACTTAGCTTTTTCCACTTAAGTAATTTTCTAAAATCATAATTAACTTATTTTCAACAATTAATTTCGTAAAATAACTTTTTATAATATTACGGAATTTCTTACGTAAAAATTAGCAGTACAAAAATAATTTCACGGTTTCACTCTCATCGTGACTCATAACTCACTCTTACAGTAATAAATCATTAAAATAATGATATTTTCCAAAATTCCTTATTTTTCCCAAATAAAAATTTCCATTAATATTATATACCAATATTTTACCGTTAAAACATTGAATATAATTTATGAAGCTTCTTAAAGCTTTTATCCAATTAATTTAATTGGGCACTGACCACTGTCAGGCTTCTCAAACAACAACCAACAATAATATCACAGAGATATTTCCAGGCAGATCATGCATCACAACAGCATAATATAATTGCAGATAAACAATTAAACGCAATTAAACCAACACAGATACAAATACCATAACTTAAACAACTTAAATAAATACAAACAGACAAATAATTACAGACAAACACAGGATAGCATATAGCCATCGAATATATCCCTCAGGTAATCCCCTCTTACCTCTTGTAGATTTCTCTGTGGATTAAAAGTATTTTGTCGGAAGCCCGGATTTCACATACAAGTCACAAATCACTATCCTTCAATAACTCACAAGTTAACCAATCTTAATCAAGTAAATAAATCACCTAATCCTCTATGATAGGTCATTGCCTCCATTAGGTTTAGTGGCTAAAATTTCTAAATTTGCTTAAGTTATTGGATTAATGATCCTAAGCACTTAAGACAATGGATTAAGAATAAATCAACAAAGTTTGAATAAAAAACTTCTTAACTCCAAAAAAACCTAGATTCGGCCTAATGAGTACATGAAGCTAGGGATCTTTGTTTGATGAACCAACTTGAATTCAACATGAATACATGCTAGAAAGATGATATACAAAATCATTTATAAGGAAAATGAACAAAAACTTTCCTCCCCCCACACCTATAGGTTCGGCCTTGACAAGAAATTAGGGGAGGAAATTTTGGTTTTCAACATACTCTTGGATTATGATATAAGTGATAATAATATGAACATAGAAATTGGTTTTACATTTTTAGGATTTTTCTATGATTTTCTATGATTTATCAAAGTTAAGAACAACTAAGATGAACATGAAAAATAAAGCTTTGAATCATGAAATGATTTAAAGAAAAAATCACTAAAAGATGATGAGGATTAAGAATCACCTCTTAGAATTGAAAAATGATCAAGTAATCTTCAACCTCCTTCACAAACTTGGCTTCTTTGTGTGAGAGAAAACTTAGAACAATGGAGAACTTTGTGGAGCTTTTGAGAAAGTGTGAGAATGATCATGAATGAGCTTGACTCTTCAAGCTTGTAGGCAGCCATGACAAGCATGGGCCTTGCGCCACTTTGGGCCAAGAAAGCCCAAGTCCACTTGATTTTTCAACATGAAAATAGCTTATGGCATAAAATCATGACATAGGAAACTTAAGTAAATCAAATGGCATCATGAAAATTAATTCTTGGCCATGAAATTTGGGCTCCAGGCCTCAGCCCTTAATGGGTTTGGATGACAAGAATTTGGCCCATTTCACTTAGTGTATCATGAAAATTAGTTTAGGGACCAAAATGTAATTAATAGAAAGTTTAGGGGTCAAAATGCAATTATCAAAAATTGCTAGCATAACCCTAAGCCACATTAAACCTCTCACATTAATGACTTATCCCTAAGAGAATATAGGGTTTATCCACTTAGCGAGTCCCGAGACTCCCGTAATCACCTCCGTCGTTCGCCTGATTGAGTATAGTGTCCGTAAAACGTATATTATTTCACTTTTTATGAAATAATTCTAAAAATACACTATCGTAGGAAATAAAATAAAAATATTAAGTTTTTCGTTCACGAATTAAAATTAGGTCTTTTGAGCAGTATAATTATATTGTCAATGGAATGCGCGGGCCGGGTTTCGCTTGACTTTCCAACCTAAATTTTAATCGTAGCTTTCTACATTCAAGTAGAATTGAGTGGTAAACTCCGTTTATTTAAAATAATTTTCTAAAACTTAAATAATCAAATAAACATATTTCTGTTATTTAAAACAGTGAAAAACAGGGTGTTACATAATTCACTAACTCTTTCTTCCAAAAATTCCTTCAAAGGGAAGGAATTATTCTTGAGACCTCTTGTGTAGCTACACCCCAACAAAATGGGCATGTAGAACGTAAACACAGACACATTCTTAACGTGGCAAGGGCCCTACGTTTTCATGCAAATCTCCCTTTACGTTTTTAGGGATAATGTGTCTTAGCTGCCACTCATCTCATTAACCGAACCCCCGCTATTGCCAACAAAGGAGTAACTCCTTATGAAATGCGTTTTGGAAAGTCATCAAGCTATGCTCGTATAAGGAACTTTGGTTGCTTATGTTATGTGAAGAACTCATCCAAGAACAAAGATAAATTTGCACCACAGGCAGAAAGGTGTATGTTTATAGGATATCCACAAGGTCAAAAAGGATGGAAGGTGTACAACCTATCAACTAGAGAATTTTTCATTTCGTGAGATGTGGTTTTCGATGAGCACATTTTTCCTTACAATTTGCATGAAGGGAATGATGTGACAAATTGCCTAGAGCCCACCTTTCATGACACATCTCACAAGTGGAAGAAGCATATTCCATGCACAATTAGGAAATACAAGAAACTAAGAACTCAAATAATGAGTTAGAAGTAAACCAAAGTTCCATTAATAAGGATACAGATTCTGGTAACATGGAGGTGGAAGCACCAAATGAGGGGGAGCAACATGAAGTCCCTGCAATGGTCCCACGAACACGCCAACCACCAGCATCCCTCAAAGATTATTATTGTCATGCAGCTATTGTAAAACCTTCATGCACATCCTCAAAGTCCATCTCTTCTTTAGGTACGGTCTATCCTCTTTCCAATTTCGTAAGTTATGATCATTTTTCAGAAAAATATCGAGCATATCTTGCAGCAATAACATCTCATGAAGAACCAAAAACATATTCTCAAGCTGTGAAACAACAAGAATGACGTGATTCAATGAACTAGGAACTTCAAGCTTTGGAGGACAACAAAACTCAGGAGCTAACTTTCCTTCCTCCAGACAGAAAAACCGTTGGGTGCCAATGGGTATATAAGATCAAGCATAAAGCGACTGGTGAAATTTAGAAGCATAAAGATCGTCTCATAACCAAAGGTTTCACACAGGTTGAAGGAGAGGATTTCAACGAAACTTTTGCACCAGTAGCAAAAATGACAACGGTTAGATGTTTACTCACTATTGCAGTTGTCAAAGACTAGGAATTACATCAAATGGATGTAAGTAATGCCTTTTTGCATGGAGATCTGGATGAGGAAGTTTACATGGATATTCCGCAAGGATACACGGCCCAAAGGAAGGCATGGCACGCCGTTTGAAGAAATCTTTATATGGTTTATGTCAAGCATCACGCAACTAGTACTCCAAACTCTCTCAAGCATTTATAGAGTATGGTTTTCGTGAGTGCCATGCAGATCACAGTTTCTTCACTTACTCTCATAATGATGTGTTTCTTGCGGTTCTAGTCTATGTGGATGACTTTGTTATTGCAGGAAATGATACCCTTACTTGTGCCAACTTTAAACAATACCTAAATAGATGCTTCCACATGAAGGACCTTGGTCCTCTTAAATATATCCTTGGTTTGGAGTTGGCCCGAGGACCTCGCGGATTATTCATGAGTCAAAGAAAATACACTTTGGACATTTTAAGTGAATGTGGTATGCTTGCTTGCAAACCATCCTCTTTTCCAATGGAACAAAATCATCAGTTGGCATTGGCCTCAGGACTTTCTTATTTGAATCCCTCTCAGTATCGAAGACTAGTGGGACGACTCATATATCTCACCATCACTCGTCCCGATATCACCTATTCAGTGCATATCCTCAATCAATTCATGCAAGCACCACAACAAGCACACTGGGATGTGGCCATGCGTGTACTGCGATATCTAAAGAGCTCGCAAGTCAGGGAATTGTCCTACCAAAAGAAAATACACTTCAACTTACAGGATATTGTGATTCGGACTGGGCCTCTTGTCCTCTTACTATAAAGTCAATTTCGGGTTACTTAATGAAGTTAGGATCATCTCCAATATCTTGGAAAACCAAGAAGCAAACAACTATTTCTAGGTCCTCTAGTGAAGCTGAATACCGGGCAATGGCCTATGCTACAAGTGAGATACTTCGGCTTAGGAGCCTATTATCTTGCTTGCAAGTTGACTGTACATCACCTACGCTTCTACATTGTGATAATCAGGCTGCCCTTCGTCTTACAGCAAACCCCGTTTTTCATGAGCGCACCAAATAGATTATTTCATTCGTGAGAACTTGCAAGCAGGAGCCATTTCTACTTCTTACATACCAACCAAGCAGCAACAAGCAGACATCTTTACTAAGTCATTGGGGGGTAAACAATTTCAAGACTTGCTAATCAAGTTGGGTGTGCACAATCCACACACTCCAACTTGAGGGGGAGTATTAGAGGATAAATAGGAGATAAGCAGCTTGTGGTTAGTTAGTTGCTGTAACAGTTTTTGATAAATTGTGTTGATATATCAGTTTTGGATAGATAGGCATATCTGTTAGTTAGAATAGTTTCTTAGTATCCTTTTCTTTTATCCCTTAGTTTGTTAGGTACTGTGCCTATATATTTGAGAGGCCTCTTGTATATGCTTCGAGTAATCAGAAATCATTTGATACAAACTTCATACAGTTTACATACACGTTTTTCATATGCTTAGAATTCATTACCTCCCTTAAGGTAATTTTAAAAGAAACAACAAATGAGTTTTATTTTATTTTTTATTTAAACAAACATAATTATCACATTTATTATAAATTTTCATTTTAAAAAATATATATATATAATCGAAAAGCATTAAATATCGTCCTCTTATTTCTTATATAATGTTACTATTATTCATCCTTGTATATTAACAAACTAGAATATATTTTCTTAGGCTTAACTATATTTTTGGTCCTTTATCTTTATTTTAAGTTTCAATTTGATCCCTCTTTTATTTTTTGTTCCAAAATAGTCCCTTATTTTTCGAAGCAATACTAATGTGGCCCATCATTTGTTCTTTTTTGTTCCGAAATGGTCCATCATTTTGCAAAGGTTAAACCAATGCAGTCCCCTTTTTAGGTTTCAAAATGGTTCCTCTTTAATTTTTTTTATTCTGAAATAGTGCTTTATTTTACAAAAGTTATATCAATTTGATCTTATTCGTACAACATTTTAAATGGAAAGAACCACATTGAAACCTAAAATAAAGATAAGGGGTCAAAATGGGACAAAAAATAAAAGAAGGGCCAAATTGAAACCTAAAATATAGATAAGGGATCAAAAGTATAATTTAGCCATTTTCTTAATATTGAATTAAACTCTTAAGTTCTTTTCCTTCCAAAAAATATGTTATTATTCATCCTTATTTAATTATTCATATTTTAATAATTTCTAATTTATTGTTTTAATTTATATTTTATATATTTTAACCGAACAAATTATGAATTTTTTCCTTATAAATTCAAATATCAATTTTGAATTTATATTACTTTATATTCTGTCTAAATTAAAAAATTCTTGCTAAAATAATACTTTATTAATTGCATCATATATTGAGATTCCGACTCACTTTAACTGTTAATGTTTGAATTTTTTCTTATATTTTTTTTAGAGTCGTCTCTCTCTCAACCTTCCTTCTACTCCTATTTTCCTTCTTCCTCATCCACCGGAAGGGATGGTTTTCATCCCTTTTTTGGCCTGGAATCATCCATTTACATCGTTTTTTCTCTCATTTTACCTAAATAAGTGGTTTTTCCACATAGATCTGGTTTTTCTTTCGTGTTTTCATCGTCTGCGTTTCGGCGGTGTTTTGTTCGCCTTTTTGTTGCGACGTCGTTTGGTTTCTCATCTTGTTGCGGTGTTCGTTTGGTTCGGATTGACAAAACAGTTTCGATCCATTACAAATTCAATCAAGACTTGGACGTCAATGTTACAGATCCGGAGGCATAAGTATTCCGATCACTTTGATTTTGTCACATTTATAGGCATTTTGCCGTGTTATGCTATTAACTTGAGTGCTGTGAGTTTGTTCGCAGATTCATCCTTTTCGGTTTTTAGCGATGTTGAATTTGTGTTATTTTGGATGTATTTTTCCAATTTGAATGAATGAATATTTTTTTAATTAAAAAAAAAAAAAGCTGATGAAGTTTGAATATTCTTACTTTCTCATGCTCACTTTTTATGAACTTTATATAAAATACTACGCATGAGATTAATGTAAAGGATTCCCTTCTTTATTAATGCTACAAACAACTTTTATTATCATATATATACATAAAACACGTGAATATATTTTTTGTTACAGTTTTATTATCATAATTTCTAGGTTTCAACCACCAACAGGATTTGATAGCAGATCCAGCACTGTTGAAGAGCTTAGTCTTCATAGTTCATACTACAAGATATTGGAGAATTAAAATGAGAGGATATATCTCAGACTATGGCTTGGCAGCTTGTAATATTTGCCCAAGAAAGGCATTCATATCAGTGTGTGATGACCCACCATTTGCAATTGCACGATGACATACCTGCTGAATCTCTCTGGCTCTTTTCCTCATATCCCTTCCTTCATCACTATCCAAATCCATAAATCTTTTAATAAGACTAGCAATTTCATCTCTTGTTATCAAAATGTCCTGTTTAACCTCAGTCTTCACCCTCCACCCAACCTTCCATTCCTCTACAATGAACTTGCTATTGATGGGTTGGTCCATGAATATTGGAGAAGTAAGAAAAGGAACACCACTTAAAACACCTTCTCTTGTAGAATTCCAGCCACAATGACTCCAAAACCCTCCTATTGCATGATGTAGCAACACAGCCATTTGGTCACACCATGGCAAAACTAGCCCCTTATCCCCACACATATTTTTCAGCCTGGAATTCTCCCCTCGCAATACCCACAAGAACCGAACACCACTTTCCTTCAAACCAGCCGCGAGTTCATCAATTTGAGCACTTGAAGTTGAAAGAAAGCTCCCTTGAGAGATGTATAGCACAGAGGCAGAAGGCTGGTTGTCTAGCCACTGAAAATAGTCAAGTTCGGCATGGTTGGTGCTTAAAGATGCAATGTGGCCATCACCAAAATAGGGTATGGCAGGGCCAACAGTGTAAATGGGTATAGAAAACTCTGATCTCAAAGCATCAATGGCTCGTGGCTCAAGCTCATATATGGAAGGGAATAGCAGAAATTGTGCTTTCTGCACCCATGGTATAGCATTCAAGGCAATTTCCAACATTCTACGGGTTCGCCAGCTTCCATCACTAAGTGGAAAATCCGCCAGACGAATTGACGAGTTTCCAGGAATATAATCCGCACATTTGTCGCCGTTTTCTGTAGCAACCATTCAACATAGCATAAGGAAGGTTTCAACTAAATTATATTTCTCTAGAGTATTCATTTACCACTTTGGACTATCCGCATTCCTTATTTTGTAAAAAAAAAAAAAGAAGAAAGAAACATCATTTCTTATTTTATTTTTTCTCTGTCATTCTTAATCAAAATTTCTTAATCTAATTTGTACAAGAGTTCAATTTTGATAAAAAATAAAAAATCAGATCAATGAATCACATATTATCATATCCATGACTTAGATAGACATGATATGAAAATTTATCACTAATTAGTAGTGTAAAAAATCTTTATAGTGACCATGTATATCAATTAATTAAAAGAATCTTGTTAAATCTAAACTTTTCAAATTTTAACCGAAATTATAAAAACATATGCAACTATAGTCACGGAGTCAGATTTAATTTTCAGGGTCAGATTGCTGTTAAGTGGATACTCATAGTGTTAAGTGACCAATTCTGTGAGCTGTATTGCTAAGTGGACCAATTTAACAGTTCTAATTACCATAAAATATTCTCATTTGATTTGATATCACTTGGACATTATTTTCACTATAACTCAAGTATACATACGCAGTGGAAGAGACACAAAGTAGAAGAGGAAATCTCACTTTTTCACATGATGCAAATACAAGACACTACATATGTCTTTTATAGACAAGGTATTCCAATAAAATAACATATATTTTTCTTAATCCCTAAACAAAACACTTTAAATCCAATTCAAACACTACGAGCTTACTTGTACAATTCAAACTCTACTTCCTTTATGAATCAAAGTTGAAGTCAAACTTTACAATTCTAGTGGTCTTCAAATTGGTTTTGTATTATGTTTGATTTAATTATCTAACACCATTTATTATGGGATTTAATTAATTGAATTTGGCATATATCTTTACTTAAATCAGTAATTGAGCTAATATTTCTATATGCATCTTAACAAAATTATGGTGGGTTTGTGCTGAATAAAAAGTAACGGACCTGACACGTTGACGGGGTAGTGACCATTTTGCTCGAGAAGATGGTAGTGTTTGAGCACTAAGAAAAACGACGCTGACATTGGCCAAAACGACGCAACAGGAATGTTAAAACGATTAGCAACGGCAATGACCCAGAATAGGAAAGTGTCGTATATGATGAAAGTCGGGGTTGGGTGAAGGCGGTGGAGTAGGAGCTGAAAAGGGGCTTCCATCTTGGTCATAACGGCTTCGAGGAAACCCACGAAGTCGTCGGCTCGACCATGCTCGGAGGGAATAACGTTTGGGATTGTGGCGAACCGGATGTTGTCCGGTTTGGGATCGGAGCCGATGAAACCGAGCCATTCTTCGGTGACGACAAAGGTTACGAGGATGTTGGAGTGATTGGAGACGAGCAACTTGGCGAGGTTCATCATTGGGTTCACGTGACCTCGACCTGGGTATGGCACAGCCACCACGTGAACAGGGATCTCCATTGAGAGTGAAGGAAAGGAAGATGGGGTGAGAATGAGAGAGGCAAGGTTTGAAGTTTGAAGCCAAAAAGGGAAGTGGCTCTATACATAGAATAGTAACTGCTAGTCAATTAGAAAGGAAGATGGGGTATTGCCGTATTGGGGTGAGACTCTTAGCCTTGGAGGGGCAAGGTTTGAAGGGAAGTGACTTGCAAGTTGCAACTGTACAGTGGGTCCGTTCGATTTGCTTTTTTTCAAGGCACAACACGTTACAAAACTATGTGTTCTATGTTTGGTTTTCTGAAAAGTCACGGGACAGCAAAAATAATGGAAAGAAGGAGAGGACAAAACTATCAAAAGTTGTTACCCATTATCTTACCCTACAAGTTTTTGTTCCGGTACAATGTATTGGAAATGTCTAAATTGTTCTTATCATTCTCTTTCTCTTCTTACCATGTACGACACTCCTCCCACCACTAGAACTAGGGCTGGACAAAAATTTATATCCGACCGAAAACCGAGATATCCGATTCAAATATAGGTCTTACGGGCGGTTCCAAACAGGTGTCGAGTATCTGGGTGAGACAAAAGAGTTAAATATGGGTTTATACGGGCGGATTCGGTTCTGTAAAGTCTAACCCAACGATACCCGAACCCGCCCACAACATGAATGCCAATACATGTTGGTGCCAGGATTTTATAGCTTAAACAAAAAAGTCAAAAAGGTAAATATAATAGTATTATAATTGTGTGCACTAGTGTCACATGCGTTGGGTTCGGTGTGTGGTCCCATCACCCACCCTGCACAATGCAACTTTTATCTGCAAAATGCAAGCTTGTCAACTGATACACGAAACGTTCAATTAAAATAACAATAACGTTCTTTCATTTTTTTTTTAAATTGCAAGGAGCTAATAGGTGTGCTGCAATGGAGATCATCGTCAATGGTGGTGCACGCAAAAAAAGCAACAGGTAGATTGAGGGAGATAAACTACCAAAGAGGGGAAGGAGAAGAAGATCCACCACCAACCACCAGCCAACGCGTGTAAAAGCATAAAACCGGACCAACCCACCCGTCGGAACCGCCAACCCGACGGACCCGCCACCCGCCCTACTCGACGCTTGAGCGGACGGAAATGGTTGCATATTTGTGTCGTTCGGTTTTCTTCGGATGGACAATTTTTGGACCGAATCCGACCGTGACCGACCGGTGTCCACCCCTAACTAGAACTTCCTTCTGCAGTGATCCAAGCTCACGAAGCTACTCTTCCCTACAAATGTGGAATTTTCTCTATATTTTCTCCTTTATTTGTTCCTATTCTTTTTCTATCATTACCCAAGAAAAGTAATATCATCATTTCAGCAGTTTGGATTGAGTTCCATCGTCACCATAGTGCAACCACCACTGGTCAGATCCGTTAGCTCTTCACTGTCGTGCGGCCACCAGTGGTCCACTGTTGCCGTTTGAGAGCTCCTTCCACCGTGCGTCACTCGTCTTTTTTGCCGTTGGACATTCTCCTCCACCGTTCGTCTCTCTTCTTCGCCGCTCGATCAGTTCTGCTCCAGGTAACCACTCTCACTCCTCCATTGTTATTGTTCTATTCCTGTTCTTTCACCTCATTTGCTTCCTATTTTTGATTTGGGGGATTGTGGAATTGGGGTCTTGTGGGATCGTTGGGGTTGGGGTTTCGTTGGTGTTCATGCAAATTTTTTTAGCCTCACAATCATAAAATCAATTTAGATTTTGGATGCTTCTGATTTAGAATTACAAACCTACTTTATTGAACTGATTTGAAATTTGGGTCGATTCTTTTATAAACTTTTAGGTATTTTTCATTTTCGATTTATTGCAAGATTTTATGGTTTGCTATGATTAAGCTCTTTTGTTGAGGTTGATGATTTGATTTGATTTATGAGTCGACCACTGTTCCTGATGGTGTATGTTGTCGTTCACTTGCATGTTGTTGATGATTTATATTTGTTCCAGTGATTATGATAATATTGGTCTCCTTAGGGGATGGTGGAATTGGGGGCTTGTGGGTTTAATTCATTATGGCTTTAAATCTTTTTGTCAACCCCCCCCCCCCCCCCCCAACACCAGTAATTCAAATATTTAATTATTGTATTCATGTCACTAGTGCAATAAGTGCTTTTTACGTCAGAATACTGACTGACGTAAATACAGCTGACGTTAATAGTTAATATTTTAACGTCAGTTGAGAACTGACGTTAAATATAAAACTATTAACGTCAGTTCCTTAACAAAACTGACGTTAATCTTGTAAAAATTAACGTCGGTTTTTTAAACAACTGACGTTAAACATAAAACTATTAACGTCAATTCTTTAAGACAATGGACGTTAATTTTGATAAAACTAACGTCAGTGGTTATAACGAACTGACATTAAAGGTTTAATTTTAACGTCAGTTGTAATAAACAACTGACGTTAATAATGTACTGTATATTTTATAAAATACTATTAACTTCAGTTGTTTGATACAACTGACGTTAATAGGTTTTTTTTTTAATTCAGTTTTAAAATATCACTCCCCTCAGCTATCCCTGCATTCAGTAAATATCCCAGTAACACAGAATATCACACACATTACAGAATTGCAAAGGAAAAATGGAACAATGGGGGGACTTAAAACCAAAACCCATGTATATATATAAATAAATTTTAGTTCCAATATCTAAAAAACAAAACTACCAATCTAAGGATATATATATATATATATACATGTTATTAATTAGTTTCTAAAGTCTAACAAAAAAACTATTTATCTAAGTATTGCGGAGGTATTTGTCAATTCCTTTTTCAGCCGCATACTTGAAGAAGAATTCAGCGAAGTGCATCCTCAAGTCTCTTAACTCATCTTCTTGAAAAGGCGATTGGTCGTTAAATGCCTACATACGTTCAAATAATAACAATAACATCAATGCAAGTCATCTTCAAAACTATAATATATAATTTAACAAGTTGTTTAAATATTACCTTAATCCATCCATCCGTAATAGATGTGGAGACTATGTTCAGCATATGAAGCATCACATAATAGCCGCACGACCACCCGTCAATTTGAAATCGAGACTACCAACAAAATTAATTTCAACGTCAGTTGAATATACATATAAATTAGTAATTATAATATTAATTATTTGATAAATAAACTACCAAACCTTGAGGATGTTCCATACAGGATTTGCTTTAGCCTTAGAAGTCCTACTTCTCTCGTTGGCGCAACTTATGCTACTCGCCTTCAGCGCGCTATCATAAACAAATAATCATGTCAATCAATTAACAAATTCATATATCATGTGTGTAATAAACTAAAAACAACTGATATTAAAACTTAAATTAAATTTAAGATTAGTTACTTACTTATTTACAGCTTCCACCACCTTCGGTGGCGGATCTTGGTGGAGAGAGCAGAAGAATATGACAGTGTGCCTAGACGGGCGAAGTACCAACAAGCGCCGGTGGTTTTTCAACGAGAGGGAGCCAGATATAATTCTATCCGATTGTCTCCCAACAAGTTCCCTATGTATTTACTTAATCCATCGCCATCAAAGAATTGGGGCAGAAGGACTGACGGATCTAAGAAGCCGTAAACTGATCCAACGCCCTTATCAAGCTGAAGACGATGGAGATACCTAAGATATGAAAAGGTGTGGATGTTAATTACATAATATATATATTGAAATTGAAATAAATTATTAAATGGAAAAATACCAAAAATAAATAAGTTATAAAATTAAAATTAACTTACGAGCACCAGAGACTCAAAACATTGCTGTTCATCCAGACGTTATTTCTGCAGGCGTTCCCGAGATCGTCACCACAGAAGGTAAATATCATCCGTTAATCTGGGCGTGCCACCCATCCATCGTGCTCCAATGGACAATCAAAAATCTCAAACGCATAATCCTCACCAAGTGAGAACAAACGAGTGATAGGTGACAGCTGTAACACCCCGATTTTCGCTGCTTTGTAATATCGGTAATAAATATATAAATATATATTTTTATCCGAGACTTAGAAAATGATTTTGCATAAACCAAGGTCATTTCCTTGTTATACTTATTTTCATAAGGTTACGGGGAAGTTTTTGGTTGAAAATTCAGACGGAAGCCGGTCTGCCATTTTCTGTGTTTTCGCTGACAGTATAATTATACTGCTCAAAAGACCTAATTTTAATTCGTGAACGAAAGACTTAAGATTATTATTTTATTTCCTACAATTCTGTATTTTTAGAATTATTTTGGAAAAAAAATAAATAATTAATGTTTTTCGGGCGAAACACGTAATCGGGTAGACGACGGAAGAGATTTCGGAGTTTCTCAGAACCGATAGAGGGTTTATATTAGGATTTTGAGATGATTCAAGGGGATGAATCATATTTTTAAGTCTAGAAGGTTTTTCAGGGTTAAATAGAAAATTTACGAATTTTACGCTTAAGTCCCTGAACTTTCTGTCAATTACCCTTTTGTCCCTGAGTTAGTTTCTATGTTTTTCAAAGTGAATTGGGCTAGAATCCTTGTTCTAAATCCATAGAAGACCGTGGCTTTGAGGCCCAAATTCCTTACCCATGACTTAAGTTCCATAAAGCCTATTTGAAAGCCATATAAGTTTCCTATGTCATCATAAGCCTAAAATCTTTTTGGTGGGCCCCACAAAGATGAATTCAAGCCCAAATTCCCTAGGCCGATGAGCAAGCTCAATGTGGAGTGAAGGTTGCCCTCATCTTGGATGAGCAAAGAGCAAAGAACATTCTATAATTTTCTACTACATTCCACACCATTCTACATTCTTCCACATTATTATACTATTTTCTCAAATCTTCTTCAACAAGCTAGGTTTTCCTAAGATATTTATGACAAAAATCAGCCAAAGTTAGTCAAGATAAGACCACATTAAATGTGGCAAGTGGTCATCATGACAATTTATTAGCAATTTGCAAAATAGTCCTTATACTTTTGGAATCTTTGCAAAATGGTCCCTATGAGTTATTTGCACTTTAATCCTTTGAAAAGCCACATCCTTTCTACTTGGTCCTCAAAAGTGACGCAGCCCACATGCCTATAAATACCTTCTCTCACTTTTCACTTAGTTTCTATTGTCATTTGTTTAAAAACCCTAAAGTTATAAGTCTTCTAGTGTTAGATTTGTGAAGAAAGTTCTTGAATCTTCACTTGTTCTTGATATCCAAGAGGTGAATCCTATTCTTCTTATCTAATCATGTCTATGTTCTTCAATCAATTTCTTGATTCAAAGTTTATTTCATAGTTGTTCATCACTTTTAAGTTTCTAGATCTAGAACTTTGAAAATTCATAACTAATTCTATAAAAATACTTTTGACATGAAACCAATTGCTATGATCTTATAATCATCTCTATTTTCATCATCTAGAAGCATAAGATCATGAGAAATTTCTTTCCTTGATTTCTGGTCATGGCCGAACCTAGGTCAATATCATGTTCATAGGTTTTGTTTCATTTTCATGTCTTGATTCATGATTCAATCTTCTAGTATCTTGATAGTTCTTGTATTTAAGTATATATAAGATCAAAAATCAAACTCTAACCTAGTGATTTCATCAAGGCTGAAACCCTAGTTCTTGGAACTAGATGAGTTTTGTTCAAAGTTTTCATTAATGATCTTGTTAATCAAGCTATTAGTATGTATGCTTAATAAATCCAAGTTGGTTTATTAAACTAAGAACCCTAACCCTATGAACATGTTGAGGCCGAATCCTTGTATAAAAGAGATAGGAAGTTTTGAGTTTCAACTTTAGTTGTTTAGTCACTAATCCATGATTTAGGTTAATCAAGGATCATTAATCTATGACTTAATCATGATTAGGAATTTTAAGGATTTTGAACCCTAAAAGTCAGCCCTTGGCCGAAACCCTAACCCTAAAGGTTAGAGGATTTTGTTTCAAATTTTAGTCTTGTAATAAGTAATCTATGTTAGTTAAGACTCTATTAACTAGGATCCAAAAGATGGCATTAAGAAGATAATCCTAAACCTATTTTCTAAGTCTTGGCCGAACCTAGCTCTAAAGTGTCGTAGATGGGTGTTAGTTGATTAATTATAAGTATGTTGTTTGGTTGAAGGTGGTTGTGTTAACTCGTGGCGGGATAACGAGGATCGTCGTGTACGTGTTTTCGGTGCAAACTCAGGTGGGGAAAAGAATCAACCTATCGTCGGAATCGATAAGTAGTAGATTATATGATAATTGTGTAGGGCGACCTAAACCCTACTAGTAGTCGAGTAATCGATAAGACCAAAATCCCATTGGAAACCTTTTCTGTAAAACCAGTGGTGATTCGGGGATTGTAGGTTTATCGACATTAAGTTGATTTTAAGTATTTGAGGATGTTTGATTTTATGTTATCAAATGTCTTTGTGATATCTTTGGTTGAGGTATTCCATCTGCATGTGACGTATTATTGCGGTGTTTGAATATTTATGATATTGAGGATGTTTGTTGTCCGTCACGGCCGTAGTGATGGCTATCACGCGTCGGCCGTGACAGGATCTGACTTTGTTATTTATTTGGTTTAATTATTATGAGTTGGTTATGATAAATTGCCTTATATGATATTGAGATATTTGAATATTCTGTTGATTAATGTGTTATGCATGATCTGTCTGGTTGTTAATATTGTGCTTAGCTGATTTTTAAGTAAGGATATGTGTTGTTCGGGAGATAATTGTTTGGGTGAGAGAATAAAGGTGATTTAGAGGTGCCTAGCCTAATTAAGTGGTTTTATCTATGAGGAGAAATGTGTTGAGACTTTGATGGAAGGTTGAGGCACTAGGTTGTTATTGATGTAATTTAGGGAGATTCATTTATAGATGTATTGTTATTCATAGCCGTGTGAGTGGAACACACGAGGTCAGGATATCCTATTTTGGGATATCGGATATTGCGGGTGAGTGCCATGCGGATGTGGATGCCGAGGTAGACTACCGTAATACTCTTTAGTTCTTGACGAGTTCGCATGTTCTTGGCACTGGACCGTTATGGAATGATATTCCTTGACGAGTTCGTATGTTATTGGCATTGGCCAAGTGCGGATTGATACTCCTTGACGAGTTCGTATGTTCTTGGCACTGGGCCGTTATGGAATGATATTCCTTGACGAGTTCGTATGTTATTGGCACTGGACCATTTTAGACTAATACTTGTTTAGTCTTTGATGCGTTCGAAAGTTATTGGTACTGGATCGTTCTGGACTACTGACTAATGTGACAGGAGTGAAGATGGCAACATCAGTATTAAGATTTAGTTGCATGGGCTGAGGTTAGAGGATGATATAGTGAATTGAGGATGATTGTTGATTTTGAGTGATGTGTGTCTGTGACAATTACTGTATAATTTACTATTACTCTTTTCCGCTTTTGATGATAGAACCGTTTCTTATTCCCTATATCTTTCTGTGTGTGGTATTTTATTTCTGATGTGATCGTATGAGAAGACCCGATGGAGTAACCAATTGCTGAGGAATTAGAGGGAACTCCTTACGAACCAAATGCTGGAGGTCGAGCGGTGATTCAAGGCGATTAGAGTATAGACATTAGGGCCAGTGTGTCTAAAGGGTATTTATATTTCCGCTAAGTATGTCTATAGTGAAGTTCATGCCTGTGAGGGATCCTACTGAGAGGATACCCTCAACAGTGTTTTGGTAATGTAATAAGTAAACATGTGTGTATTTATATATTACAACTTTGGTGTGTTTTATATTTGTAGAAGTTATATGATTATTAATTAAGTTTTAATTTTTACGTATTTTCAACGATAAACGAGCGATTAAGTAAATAAATGTTAAGGTTTTAATGTAATAATACGATGGGGCACATCGGGGTGTCTCATTTGGTGGTATCAGAGCAGTTCGATTCTAATCGGACTGTGAGGTCTAGGATGTTGTTACTAGCCGTGTCTAGTTGAATCCACATCGGATTTTAACTATGCTTAGAAGTTGGGTAGTGAGTCCCGACGTGATAGTTAACAGCTATATGGCATATAAATATTTTCTGTAGCATTATATGTTGTACACTAGTGCTCAAAGAGGTGGAGCTGGAAAAGGAGTTCCAATAGTAGGACGGCAAATGGCCAGACCTCAGGCACAGAAAGAGTGTTTACCGTGAGGCGAGCTGAATTCTTAATCCGAGATCTTATACAAGGTATGTATTTGATATCTGGTAGACTTTGTTTGTTTGTCTAAGTAGCTTGATAGACAAGAAAGTGATGAGAGTTTTGTTGAGGTATAGTTGTGACAGGTAGGATGTGCACCCTTAAGATCAATATCAGTGAGTAAGACAATTACTATAAGTCAAATGTTGATCGAGGCATAGTATCATTATGGAACCTAGGGCAATGATTAAGGATCGTAGTTAAGATGGATTGTGTGAGTTTGGGAAGAGTAAACGAAAGTGTATATAGTAATTTCACCTAAGTTGAATATGAGCTTTCACCTAAGTTGAATATGAGTAGAAAAGATGATTTTCGATGTAAATTGAGGTTACTAGAGAAATTCAAATTTGTTAAGTTGGATAATCCTAACAGGTGTTGTTCTTTTGATTTTATCTTACGAAATGTTGAGATGTTTATTTGGAGACTTGAAAGGTGTGATTTTGATATAATCTAGAATAGTGAAATACATTCTAAGGAACTAAGACTGTGATTGGATACATGAAGTAGGAAGTTAGGGTAGTTCGATTGCGGTGTTAATTGTAGAAGTTAGATGTTGAAATTGATTGTGGTGTTAATTGCGGGTAATTGTAGAAGTTAGATGTTGGAATTGATTGTGGTGTTAATTGCGGGAGTTAAATGTTGAAATAAAGTTCTCTAGTGGATCAGTAGTAAGAAGAATGAAATGATTAAGTCTTAATTATGTCCTTCAAGGATGATAGATCAAGGTGAAACGTTAAGGACAATGAATATAATGTAGTGATGGATTGTTTTGAGGATAAATAGAACTATATAAGAAAGAATTTTGTTATGAAGTTACCGCTGTCACCTAGGGGAAAAACAGCGATGAGAAATATATTGTTGGAGCTTTAGGTTAAGATGAGATTACAAGATTCTGTCTAGTGTTGAGTTAAGAAATTCCGAGGACGGAATTTTTTTCTAAGAGGGTAGTAATGTAACACCCCGATTTTATTTTTTTGTAATATCGGTAATAAATATATAAATATATATTTTTATCCGAGACTTAGAAAATGATTTTGCATAAACCAAGGTCATTTCCTTGTTATACTTATTTTCAAAAGGTTACGGGAAGTTTTTGGTTGAAAATTGACGGAAGCCAGTCTGTAGTTTTTTGTGTTTTTTCATTTGACAGTATAATTATACTGCTCAAAAGACCTAATTTTAATTCGTGAACGAAAGACTTAAGATTATTATTTTATTTCCTACAATTCTGTATTTTTAGAATTATTTTGGAAAAAAAATAAATAATTAATGTTTTTCGGGTGAAACACGTAATCGGGCAGACGACGGAAGAGATTTTGGAGTTTCTCAGAACCGATAGAGGGTTTATATTAGGATTTTGAGATGATTCAAGGGGATGAATCATATTTTTAAGTCTAGAAGGTTTTTCAGGGTTAAATAGAAAATTTATGAATTTTACGTTTAAGTCCCTAAACTTTCTGTCAATTACCCTTTTGTCCCTGAGTTAGTTTCTATGTTTTTCAAAGTGAATTGGGCTAGAATCCTTGTTCCAAATCCATAGAAGACCGTGGCTTTGAGGCCCAAATTCCTTACCCATGACTTAAGTTCCATAAAGCCTATTTGAAAGGCATATAAGTTTCCTATGTCATCATAAGCCTAAAATCTTTTTGGTGGGCCCCACAAAGATGAATTCAAGCCCAAATTCCCTAGGCCCATGAGCAAGCCCAATGTGGAGTGAAGGTTTCCCTCATCTTGGATGAGCAAAGAGCAAAGAACATTCTATAATTTTCTACTACATTCCACACCATTCTACATTCTTCCACATTATTATACTATTTTCTCAAATCTTCTTCAACAAGCTAGGTTTTCCTAAGATATTTATGACAAAAATCAGCCAAAGTTAGTCAAGATAAGACCACATTAAATGTGGCAAGTGGTCATCATGACAATTTATTAGCAATTTGCAAAATAGTCCTTATACTTTTGGAATCTTTGCAAAATGGTCCCTATGAGTTATTTGCACTTTAATCCTTTGAAAAGCCACATCCTTTCTACTTGGTCCTCAAAAGTGACGCAGCCCACATGCCTATAAATACCTTCTCTCACTTTTCACTTAGTTTCTATTGTCATTTGTTTAAAAACCCTAAAGTTATAAGTCTTCTAGTGTTAGATTTGTGAAGAAAGTTCTTGGATCTTCACTTGTTCTTGATATCCAAGAACTTTGAAAATTCATAACTAATTCTATAAAAATCCTTTTGACATGAAACCAATTGCTATGATCTTATAATCATCTCTATTTTCATCATCTAGAAGCATAAGATCATGAGAAATTTCTTTCCTTGATTTCTGGTCATGGCCGAACCTAGGTCAATATCATGTTCATAGGTTTTGTTTCATTTTCATGTCTTGATTCATGATTCAATCTTCTAGTATCTTGATAGTTCTTGTATTTAAGTATATATAAGATCAAAAATCAAACTCTAACCTAGTGATTTCATCAAGGCCGAAACCCTAGTTCTTGGAACTAGATGAGTTTTGTTCAAAGTTTTCATTAATGATCTTGTTAATCAAGCTATTAGTATGTATGCTTAATAAATCCAAGTTGGTTTATTAAACTAAGAACCCTAACCCTATGAACATGTTGAGGCCGAATCCTTGTATAAAAGAGATAGGAAGTTTTGAGTTTCAACTTTAGTTGTTTAGTCACTAATCCATGATTTAGGTTAATCAAGGATCATTAATCTATGACTTAATCATGATTAGGAATTTTAAGGATTTTGAACCCTAAAAGTCAGACCTTGGCCGAAACCCTAACCCTAAAGGTTAGAGGATTTTGTTTCAAATTTTAGTCTTGTAATAAGTAATCTATGTTAGTTAAGACTCTATTAACTAGGATCCAAAAGATGGCATTAAGAAGATAATCCTAAACCTATTTTCTAAGTCTTGGCCGAACCTAGCTCTAAAGTGTCGTAGATGGGTGTTAGTTGATTAATTATAAGTATGTTGTTTGGTTGAAGGTGGTTGTGTTAACTCGTGGCGGGATAACGAGGATCGTCGTGTACGTGTTTTCGGTGCAAACTCAGGTGGGGAAAAGAATCAACCTATCGTCGGAATTGATAAGTAGTAGATTATATGATAATTGTGTAGGGCGACCTAAACCCTACTAGTAGTCGAGTAATCGACAAGACCAAAATCCCATTGGAAACCTTTTCTGTAAAACCAGTGGTGATTCGGGGATTGTAGGTTTATCGACATTAAGTTGATTTTAAGTATTTGAGGATGTTTGATTTTATGTTATCAAATGTACTGTGATACGCTGGTTGAGGTATTCCATCTGCATGTGACGTATTATTGCGGTGTTTGAATATTTATGATATTGAGGATGTTTCTTTGTCCGTCACGCGTAGTGATGGCTATCACGGTCAGGCCGTGACAGGATCTGACTTTGTTATTTATTTGGTTTAATTATTATGAGTTGGTTATGATAAATTGCCTTATATGATATTGAGATATTTGAATATTCTGTTGATTAATGTGTTATGCATGATCTGCCTGGTTGTTAATATTGTGCTTAACTGATTTTTAAGTAAGGATATGTGTTGTTCGGGAGATAATTGTTTGGGTGAGAGTATAAAGGTGATTTAGAGGTGCCTAGCCTAATTAATTGGTTTTATCTATGAGGAGAAATGTGTTGAGACTTTGATGGAAGGTTGAGGCACTAGGTTGTTATTGATGTAATTTAGGGAGATTCATTTATAGATGTATTGTTATTCATAGCCGTGTGAGTGGAACACACGAGGTCAGGATATCCTATTTTGGGATATCGGATATTGCGGGTGAGTGCCCTGCGGATGTGGATGCCGAGGTAGACTACCGTAATACTCTTTAGTTCTTGACGAGTTCGCATGTTCTTGGCACTGGACCGTTATGGAATGATATTCCTTGACGAGTTCGTATGTTATTGGCATTGGACCGTCTGGATCGATACTCCTTGACGAGTTCGTATGTTCTTGGCACTGGGCCGTTATGGAATGATATTCCTTGACGAGTTCGTATGTTATTGGCACTGGACCATTTTAGACTAATACTTGTTTAGTCTTTGATTCGTTCGAAAGTTATTGGTACTGGACCGTTCTGGACTACTGACTAATGTGACAGGAGTGAAGATGGCAACATCAGTATTAAGATTTAGTTGCATGGGCTGAGGTTAGAGGATGATATAGTGAATTGAGGATGATTGTTGATTTTGAGTGATGTGTGTCTGTGACAATTACTGTATAATTTACTATTACTCTTTTCCGCTTTTGATGATAGAACCGTTTCTTATTCCCTATATCTTTCTGTGTGTGGTATTTTATTTCTGATGTGATCGTATGAGAAGACCCGATGGAGTAACCAATTGCTGAGGAATTAGAGGGAACTCCTTACGAACCAGATGCTGGAGGTCGAGCGGTGATTCAAGACAATTAGAGTATAGACATTAGGGCCAGTGTGTCTAAAGGGTATTTATATTTCCGCTAAGTATGTCTATAGTGAAGTTCATGCCTGTGAGGGATCCTACTGAGAGGATACCCTCAACAGTATTTTGGTAATGTAATAAGTAAACATGTGTGTATTTATATATTACAACTTTGGTGTGTTTTATATTTGTAGAAGTTATATGATTATTAATTAAGTTTTAATTTTTACGTATTTTCAACGATAAGCGAGCGATTAAGTAAATAAATATTAAGGTTCTAATGTAATAATACGATGGGGCACATCGGGTTGTCTCAACAGCGACACCGACGTCGACTTGGCCTTCAGTTTAGGAAAAAAAATTAGATAAGTTGTTGATAATTAAAAAAAACACAAGTAATTATTTGACTAATTTGGACATTAATAATGAATACATACCTTTGTTAACATTTCGAGCTCACGTCGTTTGGAGTCCAACTCAAGCTCACACCTTTTCATTTCCAACTCATGCTCATGGCGTTGGACTTCGAACTCCCGCTCCCTAGTTGCCAACTCATCGTCCTCCACATGTGCCCTACTAAAACTCTCTTTTGTGCTCACATGTGAAGGGTTGGCATGCCCTGCGGTGTCCTGGGATGTTCCGACGGAGGAAAGCTCTCTGGAAAGTGCCTGCTTGAATTCTGGGTTGGATATTAAGCCTTGCATCAGATGTGTTGTAATAGCTGGGTTGGACATGAGGTGCTGAGTAATGTCAGCCAAAATTGATGCTTCATCGACCACCCGCTTTCGTGAAGCAGACTTGCCATAATATTCTTTGATGGTCACGTTCCCAGGAACACCAAGAACCCGACCAGGATGGTCTTTCTTGCCTAGAGCAGTCATCAAGACGTCCCGCCGTCCAGAAGGGACGAATGCGCCCTACGAGGATTGTGCTTTAAGATCCATCTACAATGAAAAAAAATTAAAAAACGTGCAAGTGAAAAGTGTTGCAAATATCTATACAAATATCAATTGAAATCAAGTTAATTATTTACTTACAATCTTATCTACCACTTCGTGAGTGGCATCAACTTTTAAAGATCATGTCTTTGTCATGCGGCCGGCTAACCAGACATCCTCGCGGTCGATGTCCGACGGAGGACTTAATGGTGTGCCCTCAGGCACCTCTCCTCTTTCAATCCTAGCAGAGTGCTCTTCCTGCTTCTTCCTCAGCCTATCCGCCATCATTTGCTCGATCCGAGTCTAGTACCCACCCTGAGACATGGTGTGGCGGTGGACGTTCTTCGCTTGATTCTGCCGACCCTTATTTGCCTTAGCCTATTCAAACAAAAACACATAATTAAATACAGTTAAATGATCTATAATAAGCATACAAAATTAACTTAATCAACCAACCTGAAATTCTTCATCCTGTCGACTCCTGGCAAACATATCCCAAGTATCCTGATCAATCCAGGGATAATCCGAGAACATTTTATCAAGCCGCTTCTTCCCAGATACATAGTACCTGGTAAGATCATGCTTGAACCCATTCCAACGCTTTGATGCCATTTTCATACATTTATGACGATGATCCTCGTCATTTGGCACAGTCCAAGCTACCTACACATTAAATACATAACAACTAGATGGATTATAACTCAGATAATTATCTAATAATGTAAATCAAACGAATGTAAAGGTAAAATACCGTGATAGCCTCCCAAATCTGATCCTTAACGTTATGTGGAACGTCATTCCAGTGGTTGTAGTTGATGCTTACGTGCTGCTTCACTTGTAGAAACACCCACTTATTAAATTCTTTAGCACGGGGTCCCTGGACATTTAGATTAGCATCGAAGGACACCTCAAGCTTTCGTCCGATTTGCCCGTCCTTCTCTAGTTTCTTCAACGAGGTGGCTCCTCTACCCAGTTTCCTATGAGCCTGTGATGCCTGTATGGACAAAAAAAATGATAAAATAGAGGGTTGTAACATTATAAACTTACATTAAAAAGAAGGACTAAAGATAGTATATAACATGTAAACTTACACTAGAATCAGGCGTAGGCGTGATCGGGTCCTGCGAAGCCCCCACAGTGTCCTCCCGTGCATGCGGGCTATCCGATTGATCCATATGTATGCCTGTTCAGAAACAATATATATGTATTAACATAGGTTATAACTCAAAATAAATACAGAAGTATAAATAAAAATAACTAGATAGGTCCTGTAGATATACAAAACATCTATCCAATATAAGGACAATACGGGAGATTGAAAACTATAGTTTTTGAAGATTGCCAATCAGTCACGACTGGCAGTGATGTCCATCACGGCCGTAACGTGCCAACTGAACCAGACCCTCACATGCAGAACTGATCATGGCCTAGCCGTGATGAGCATCACGGCCGTGACAGATCAACCAGCAGAGCAACATGCACTCAAAACCAAAAATAGAGACATTCCAAACAACTCAAACTCACAGTTTCAAGTTTCAACTACTGAGACTACAGTTTCAACATACACTCAAAACCAAAAATAGAGACATTCCAAACAATTCAAACTCACAGTTTCAAGTTTCAACTACTGAGACTACAGTTTCAACATACACTGAAAACCAAAAATAAAAAAATGTGCCCTAAAGACTCACCAGAAATAGGCGCTCGCGTGGTGGTGGGGGGGAAGCTCGAGTGGTGGCCAACGTTCAATGTGGTTACTGAGAGCAGAGGGACAATGAGAGTTAGTGCGCGGGAAGGGGAAAGAGAGATGTCAAGTTATTGCACAGAATGAGCGGGAAAGACAGAGTTAGGGGTTAAGAGTGTACCTCACGGTGGTGGCGAAGAAGCCCTCGCAGTGGTTGCGGTGGAGATGAGCTCGCGATTAGGGCAGAGTGGGGGTTGAGAGTGAGGGTTGAGCGTGATGAAAAGAGAAAAGAGACGTACAGAGAAGTGCAGAAGGCGCGCGGGTGTAAACGTTATAATCAAAATAAAACAACATTTTACGTCAGTTGTTAGTAAAAACTGACGTTAAAGGTCATATATTTAACGTTAGTTATCTTAAGAAACTGACGTTAAAAAACACTCACACTTCTTACGTCAGTTGTATTACACAACGGACGTTAAAAGTTTATTAGTTTCTGCAAAAACATTCATTCCTTTGACTATTGTGCTACTTACCCATTCACCTTATAACCTAAAGGTCGTATATTTTACGTCAGTTGTTAGTAAAAACTGACGTTAAATGTCATATATTTAATGTCAGTTGTATTAAGAAACTGACGTTAAAAACACTCACACTTCTTACGTCAGTTGTAATACACAATGGACGTTAAAAGTTTATTAGTTTCTGCAAAAACATTCATTCCTTTGACTACTGTGCTACTTACCCATTCACCTTGTAACCTAATCCTCTTAATGAGCATTAAGTTTTTAGATAAGTTTTCAAGAAAATCAAAATAGCTTAGTAACTTCATCCTCTGCTCCTATAAATAGCTTCCTTCCATCCTTTTAATTTTTTCTGCTTCACAATATGGCTCTGCCATGGAGATTAACTTCATCACTCTTTCTTCCTATGCCTAGACTCAAAGATCTTTGTCTTAATGGTCAAACAACTTCTGAGGTTGTGTAAATCACATAACATGGATACTAAGGTTGGGTGAATCACGTAATGTGATTCTCTCACTTTATTTCATCCCCGTCATCCCTTTCACTTTGCTTTGGAAGCAAGTGACTGTGGATTCAAGACGATGCATCAAGGAATTCCAGTGAAGAAGAAAGATGCAAAGATCCATTTCACTTTGCTTTCGCTGCTAGTGACTGAGGATTTACTTTGCATCATGGAATTCAAGTGAGGGAGGTGATGCATCCATTGGAGTTTCTGATGACAGGACTGAGAAGAAAATGATGTTGAAGCAGATACTTTTTTATATTTTAGGGCTATGGTGCAGAAATTTTTTATCTTTTAATCATGTAATTTTAACTTATGAATCGCTTCAATGAGATACGATTTGATTATACATATAACTTGTTTTATGTTAAGTGTTTATTTATTTTAATTTGCACAAGAATTTGTTTACTAATTCAAGCTAATTAATAAAAATTAAAAATAAACTTGTTTAAAAAAGGTTTAGAAATAAACTGCACTATATGGAGTGATCTGCGTTAAGAGGGACAACAGGGACATGACAACCAATGAAATGAGTTTCATAATTATTTACGTCAGTTATTTATAGAACTGACGCAAATAGTGATTTAATATTTACAAACTGCCACCACCTCATTTTTAACGTCAACTTAATTTATGATTGCCAAGTTCCCGTATATTAATTACATTATTTCCAATATTCATTCTGCACGTTTATAATATATAGGATTATTTACGTCAGTTATTTATTTAATCAAGTAAAAATCACACTTTTAACGCCAGTTGTATAAAAAATCGGCGTTAACAATAAATATTTTTATTTTAAAAACACTTTTAACGTCGGTTTTTAAACAAGCGGCGTTAAAAGTGTATAGATATCTGCAAAAACATTCATTCCTTTGACTACTCTTGTGCTACTTACCCATGCACCTCGTAACTTAATCCTCTTAATGAGCATTAAGTTTATAGATAAGTTTTGAAGAAAATCGGAATAGCTTAGTAACTTCATCCCTGCTCCTATAAATAGCTTCCTTCCATCCTTTTAATTTTCGGCTTCACAATATGGCTCTGCCATGGAGATTAACTTCATCACTCTTTCTTCCTATTCCTAGACTCAAAGATCTTTGTCTTAATGGTCAAACAACTTCTGAGGTTGTGTAAATCACATTACATGGGTGATAAGCTTGTGTAAACCACATTATGTGAGTTGCTCACCTTATCATCCTTCCGGAGAATCAGCTGCTGGAGGGCAAATCAGGTGCTCGGGCGTCACAGTTCCAAAACCTCAGCTTTGGCAGCAAGTGACCGTCATGGAAGTCTCTAGAACCATTGCCTTTGCTTGAAACAGATCTAGTGCACCTGTTTTTGCCTCTCTTGAGCTCTCTCATGCCCCCCAGTTTTCTGTGGTCTTCGGAGTATAGTTTTCCCTTTGGCATATTTCATAAAACTCTCTGATGGGATGTAGCTTTAATGTTTAGGATTTTAAACCCTTTCAATGTAACTTTTTATAGGATTTTAAACCCTTTCAATCTTCTGTATCAGTCTATATTACACTTCATGAATGAGATCCGGTTTGGGTTATTGATTCAACTTATACTTCGCACATATATTTTAGTTTTCAAAACAGAAACACATAACATCAAAGCAATTGTGAAACTGAAACTTTGAGGAAGGTAATGCGGAAGGGTACGTATACTAGATAAAAAAATTATTAAAATAACCTTTAACGTCTGTTGATGTAAGGACTGACGTTAAAAGTGAAGTGACTCACTTTTAACGTCAGTTCGATAAAGAACTGACGTTAAAACGTTCACTGTTAACGTCAGTTGTTTATTGAACTGACGTTAAAAGTGAGTCACTTCACTTTTAACGTCAGTCCTTAAAACAACTGACGTTAAAATTGAATTAATGAAGTCTGATATTTACAAAATTGCCACCGCCCCCTTTTTAACGTCTAGTTTTTGGTTAACTGACGTAAACATTTACCGTCTAATGTATATTTTCCACTAGTGTGTGAAAGAGTGGTGTGGCTATTAAGCAATTTTTTTAGATAAGGCTATACCACAAAGGTACATCGCTTGACAGTCTTGGATTGTAACACGTAAATGACCATGTTTTGCTGTCAATAATCCACTTGTTAATAAGTGGATAAATAGGATAGGTGGATTCTGGATTGAGTTTTATAAGTCAAACCATAACTAAATCTCAAATTTGAAAAATTAGCCTTCATGAATCATGATGATAGTTAGCATATTTACCATAAATAAGTCTTAAACTTCATGATCTTTAACCAAAAATTAACAAAATGAAAAGTTAGTCTTGATGATGGCATGTTTGAATCTTTAACAAAAAGGCTGTCACTAATCCACTTAACATTCCTATGGACTTTCCTTTGTGGTTTATTTATAATCTGATGTTGCAATGTTGTAATGGTGGTTTTGCTTTGATTATGAATAATTTACTACTGGATTTCCTTGGTTGCTATTTGATTGTTTCTTGGTTATGTGCATATGCATCTTAGTTTTGATTGAACAGTTGCAGAATGTGTTTTTTTTTACGTGATTCTTGTACTTAAAATCATGGACTTGGATTTTATCTTAGTACTCACTTAAGTCACTTGAGAGATGTTGAGCCTAGCAATGAATGGACTCAAATGAGAGATGCACTTGCACAAGAAATGTTTATGGAGTGGAGGAGTAGACGTAGGAATTAGAGAGCAAGTTATTTAATTATAATGTGTATATGTAATGAAGTTTAAATTCTTCCTTTTTGGATTTTATCTTGTTTGTGTTATGATTGAAACATTGGGTTATAGCGTAAATGTAATGGCACTTGCACTATTGCTGTTTTTATATTGTATTTGTATAGTTTGGTCCTGTCTTCTGTGATGGTTGGGCTTGTACCTTTATTTATTGTTATATTATCCTATCACATGTAGGATAGATAGGATAAGATATTAAGGAAATATTAGGTTATTTATCATTGAATTTATTTCATGTATACGTTCTATATGCTTATTGTATTTCGTCAAAATGTTTATTGTGATGAGCTTTCAATGTTCTGGTCTTTAGTGATGGAAAACGAAGGTGAGAATAATAGCGAACATCCAATGAGCAACACAAGAGTCAGACGTAATTGGAGTGAACTGGAGGAGGAAACAGCATACAGCACAAATAGTTGTGATGTGACTCAGGTAGTTGCTTGTTCTGTCCTGTACTGTTCTCCTTGTCCTGTCCTGTTCTGCGAATCAAACGGACCCTTAGTCTTAGAAACTTTTAAATAGTTTGGGTTCATTTTGAAATTAATTACTAATGTGGGTCCTTTTTTATATGTTGACATTTTTTATTAGAGTAATGATACTTGCACATCCAAATGGAACACTCATTTGGAACACCTGATTAATCACGTATAAATATTTGGTTAATTCAGTTCATTATATGGTTAATCACGTGCAAATATTTGATTAATTCATGATGACTCATTAATCATATAAAGAAGTGAATTAACCAGATATTTGCATCTGATTAACCAAATATTTACATGGTTATAATAAATAAGCCCATTAACCATATAATGAATTGAATTAACCATATATTTTTACATGATTAACCAGATGTCTCAAATGGGTGTCCCATTTGGGTGTGCAAGTATCATTACCATTTTTATTATAAAACATCTAACACCAAATGCTTTAGTCCAACTTGTGTCTTCAAAGGCAGTCGGACTGACGTCTTCATTTTTTGTAATCCGAACTTTGAAAAGTGACACCAAATGCGTCAGTCCAACTGACTCCTTCACTTTTTCGTACTCCGCACATCACTAAAGACAAATAACAATTAAATTTTTCATATTTTTTGAAAAAATAAAACATAAAGGACAAAATATTAAATTTAAAGCCAAATTATAATTAAATAATAATAAATGCTAACATCTAATACAATTAAAAAATAATAAATAAAATATTATTAATTGTATTGAATGATAGGAAAAAAGTAAATAAAAGTCTTACATATCTACACATAAAACAATTGTCATAAAACACATACAATCTTTATACAATTCAATTTTGTCCATTGAGAGTGAAAGAAAGGAAGATGGGGTGAGACTAAGAGTGGCAAGGTTTGAAGTTTGAAGCTAAAAAGGGAAGTGGCTCTATATATAGAATAGTAACTGCTAGTCAATTAGAAAGGAAGATGGGGTATTGCCGTATTGGGGTGAGACTCGTAGCCTTGGTGGGGCAAGGTTTGCAGGGAAGTGACTTGCAAGTTGCAACGGCATAGTCTTAGTCTTAGAAACTAATAAACAGTTTGGGATCGTTTAGAAACTAATTACTAATGTGGCTCCTTTTTTATATGTTGACATTTTTTTATTAGAGTAATGATACTTATACATCCAACTGGAATACTCATTTGAAATACCTGATTAATCACGTATAAATATATGATTAATTCAGTTAATTATATGGTTAATCATGTGTAAATGTTTGATTAATTTATGATGACCCATTGATCATATAAAAAACTGAATTAACCAGATATTTGCATGTGATTAACCAAATATTTATACATGATTAACCAGATATCCCAAATGGGTGTCTCATTTGGGTGTGCAAGTATCATTATCGTTTTTATTATAAAACATCTAACACCAAATACATCAGTCCAACTTGTGTCTTCAAAGGCGCTGGTCGGACTGGTGCCTTCACTTTTTGTAATCCGAACTTTGAAAAATGACACCAAATACGTCGGTCCAACTGACACTTTTTCGTACTCCGCGCATCACTAAAAGACAAATGACAATTAAATTTTTCATATTTTTTGAAAAAATAAAACAAAAAGGACAAAATATTAAATTTAAAGCCAAATTATAATTAAATAATAATAAATGATAACATCTAATACAATTAAAAAATAATAAATAAAATATTATTAATTGTATTAAATGATAGAAAAAAAGTAAATAAAAGTCTTACATATCTACACATAAAACAATTGTCATAAAACATATACAATCTTTATACAATTCAATTAAGATAAATTTCAAATTTTTAATTTTATTTAGTATATGATATTATATTTATTAATTATTATTATTATTATTGATGTGTGATATTATTTATTTATTTAATATGTGATATTATTATCTACTAAATATAAATTTTTATTATAAATTTTATATTTATATTAATAAATAATCTAGAGTGTAAATATTATTTATCAACAAATGAACGGTTATATAGACAAGTTTTAATGACAGAAATATACTATATAAAGATTGTGTGATTTGAAAAAAATTGTGTGTTTATGACAAGTATTTTATATGTAGACATGTAAGACTTTTATTTATTTATTTTTCTATCATTTAATATAATTAATAATATTTTATTTATTATTTTTAATTGTATATTTGTCTTTTAGTGATGTGCGGAGAGTACGAAAAAGAGAAGGAGCCAGTTGGACTGTCCTCTTTTGTGTCACTTTTCAAGGTGTTAATTACGAAAAAGTGAAGGCACAAGTCGGACTGACGTCTTTGAGGCACAAGTTGGACTAACATCTTTGGTGTCAGATGTTTTGTAATAAAAAATGCCAGCATGTAAAAAATGACCCCCTATTGATAATTAGTTTCAAAAGGACTTAAAACTGATAATTAGTTTCTAATACTACACCAGTTTGGTTAAAAAGCCTGCAACAGTATATGCTAGTTCTGAGTATAACGACTATAATATATATGTTATATAATTAATAATTATCAAACTAATATATATATGTTAAATAAATATTGGTAAAATTAAATTGAGTTTGAGAGATATATTAATGAATTAGGATGGATTAGGAAGAGTTTATAGAAAACTTATTTGAGGTTATGAAAATAAATTTGTGCAAGTAATTTATGAACTTCAACTTCATATAAACTCATTTTATCTTATTTTAAAAAGCTTGTCAAAGAAGCTTATAAATTTTTTTTATGATTTGAAAAAAAAACACTTATCGAATAAATACTTAATTGAATTGTTTATCTAAATGCATCATAAAATTTTAAGCATTTTATCCAAATGCTTATTCCAGTGAGTTTTAAGAAATATTCCTACGAATTTTAATTGATAATCAAATACATTTTACAAAATGCCCAACAATGACCAAATTGCTTAACGTTTAGTAATCGAATGATGAATTTGAATATTTATAAAATAGATAAATCAAATCGAATATTTAATTGGCATTCAATGACTCGTTTTAATTAGTTTCACGGTAAGAATGGCATTACAAATTATTCTGCTTAGGAAATTTGTAAAGGCTCCTGTACTGGCCGAGGTTATTAACCCGGCCACCGAGCCCAAGTACCCGGCCCGATCCAGAAATTATAAAAGGGGCAGTACCCCTCATAAGAAGAGGACACTTTTTCACTGAACATCGGTGACTCTCCCTTAAGCGTGTTAGAGGAACTAGCGTCGACCAAGAGATTATCAAACAGTCCTTGCTCCCTAGTACTCGTCCGATACAAAATTAAGGGATCGAGATCATCGCCCCGCCAAGGGATGAACCTAGAACTACGTCTGGCTTTGATTCCCACTGGGATACGTAGGACCGGAATCACTGAATTCTGTCAAGCCCAAATCATAAAATAACCCCATTGGTTTCACGTTCTATGACGAGATTCTGACAAAACGGATCTTGGCAGGAACATTTGGCGCCGTCTGTGGGGATC
The DNA here is from genome assembly GCA_030762895.1 of Sophora flavescens. Classification (NCBI taxonomy): domain Eukaryota; kingdom Viridiplantae; phylum Streptophyta; class Magnoliopsida; order Fabales; family Fabaceae; genus Sophora; species Sophora flavescens. Next base: position 187,447,568 of record CM061065.1, read on the forward strand.
GAAGCAAAACTTTCCCATACCACAAACCATGGTGAGACGTGAGTGTGTTCTCTCCATGTGAGACCTGGATGTGTTCTGAGTTTTCTGTTGCGGCTACCATGGTTGACATGAAGACAGGGGGTCTCTCCCTTATTGATGACGAGGAAGAGGGCCTCAGTTTGCAGGCGAATGGAGGAGCTATATGCCACTAAAAAAGGATCGAAAGGTGAGGATCGTCGGAGGAAACTGGTGTGTGGTGCATTTTAAATACAAGAGATTGAGGGCGTTTTGTTTTGCCTGTGGCTGCCTTGGCCACACAGAACGAAAATGTACAAATCTTTTTGTCCAGGATCATGACGATGTGGTAAGAGGGTGGAGTGTTGCTCTGCGAGCAGAATCACGGAGGTTTGGGGTGTTGCTCTGCGAGCAGAGTCACGGAGGTTGGCGGCGGGAGGAGGCCCTCGGTGGTTGAAGGATGAGAGGGAGGAGGCAAAACCCTAACGATTTTGGAGGGAGAAGTAACGGATTTAGTGGAACGAATATCTCCTAGAATCAAGGAGGATGAGGTTTCGATGGAGAAAATCAAGGGATCCCACCCAACCATTCTATTGAAAACAGTGGGGGCAGATCTTCTTCCAACCAATTAATTCAAAGGAGTGCTGGATTTGGAATTAGTGAGGAGAGGGGAATAACGGCTGGAGTGAATGTTGGGGACATGACCGCAAATCAAGGGCTCTCTATCTCATTGGATAAGGCAGTAACCAATCAGCATTAATGGGCATTCAAAAAAAATAAAATAAAATAAAATTTGGAGAATCAACTGGAGGAAATCGTGGAGCTAATACTGGCCCTGTTTTCAATTCAAATCCCTACGTTCATGGAGGCCCAATGATTGCCACATTAATTGTTCCTCAAAGTACGCACTATAAATCAGTTTTTAATGCAGATAAGGTATATTCTCCCAACCAATCAGCATTAATGGGCATTCAAAAAAAAAAAAAAGTTGGAGATTCAACTGGAGGAAATCGTGGAGCTAATACTGGCCCTGTTTTCAATTCAAATCCCTACGTTCATGGAGGCCCAATGATTGCCGCATTAATTGTTCCTCAAAGGGGGCTTGTGTACTGGCCGAGGCTGCAAACAAAGGCAAAAAGGGTTGACACGTGCACAACTCTCCATCAGAACAATCTGACACGCTCTCCAAACTATTCTACACCTAATTTAACGATCTGGTTTAACGAGCATAATGTCATTATTTTGGTTTATTATTATCTTCAGCTAAACACTATATTATGGTTGAGTTTAGCACACAGGTTCAGGTGTTGGAATAATCTGCGTGTTCCTTGGTGAAAATCATCAGCCCATGATTTAAATGTGCCAAGGTTAAATGGCGACTCTCAAATAGATCGAAGATAATCCTATCATAAAAACAAAGAGCAGTGGCAATGTGTTAATGGAGAATGGTATCAAGTTATTATATGCACATTCACAATGTGGAGAATTCCAAAGGGTGTATCAAGCATCTGAGGTCACTTTGAGGGAAGTTTCCCGTTCACTCCATCTCTTTAATTACATATTTTCACTTTGCTTCCATGCTAGGGAGCAGTTGTCATATAGCATGTGTCATTTGATCTTGTTGATTAATTTTTTGAAGCATGCCGACATACTCAATGAGGCAGAGCGAAGCCGAGTTTAGGCTCAATCTGGTGTCTCGCAAAGATTGATTCTTCAAGGCCGAGTACGAGCCAGTTAAAGTTCAAAGGCCAAGTCTGAGCCTGATGGCCGAGTTCGAGCCAAATCTCTAAAGGCCAAGTTTGAGCCTGGTGGTCGAGTACGACCTAATGGCCGAGTTTGAGCCAATTACATTCTAAAGGCCAAGTTTGAGCCTAATGGCCGAGTTCGAGCCAATTACATTCTAAAGGCCAAGTTTGAGCCTGGTGGCCGAGTACGAGCCAATGGCCGAGTTCGAGCCAGTCAAATTTCTAAAGGCCAAGTTTGAGCCTAATGGCCGAGTTCGAGCCAAATCTCTAAAGGCCAAGTTTGAGCCTAATGGCCGAGTTCGAGCCAAATCTCTAAAGGCCAAGTTTGAGCCTGGTGGCCGAGTACGAGCCAATGGCCGAGTTCGAGCCAGTCAAATTTCTAGAGGCCAAGTTTGAGCCTAATGGCCGAGTTCGAGCCAAATCTCTAAAGGCCAAGTTTGAGCCTGGTGGCCGAGTACGAGTCAATGGCCGAGTTCGAGCCATTCAAATTTCTAAAGGCCAAGTTTGAGCCTGGTGGCCGAGTACGAGCCAATGGCCGAGTTCGAGCCAGTCAAATTTCTAGAGGCCAAGTTTGAGCCTAATGGCCGAGTTCGAGCCAAATCTCTAAAGGCCAAGTTTGAGCCTGGTGGCCGAGTACGAGCCAATGGCCGAGTTCGAGCCAGTCAAATCTCTAAAGGCCAAGTTTGAGCCTAATGGCCGAGTTCGAGCCAAATCTCTAAAGGCCAAGTTTGAGCCTGGTGGCCGAGTACGAGCCAATGGTCGAGTTCGAGCCAGTCAAATTTCTAAAGGCCAAGTTTGAGCCTAATGACCGAGTTCGAGCCAAATCTCTAAAGGCCAAGTTTGAGCCTAATGGCCGAGTTCGAGCCAATGGCCGAGTTCGAGCCAGTCAAATTTCTAAAGGCCAAGTTTGAGCCTAATGGCCGAGTCCGAGTTCGAGCCAGTTCAATTTTTAAAGGCCAAGTTTGAGCCTGGTGGCCGAGTACGAGCCAATGGCCGAGTTCGAGCCAGTCAAATTTCTAAGGCCAAGTTTGAGCCTGATGGCCGAGTTCGAGCTATCGAGTTATTAAGGCCAAGCTTGAGCCGCGAAATTATTGAAATCAAATCAAATACGTATATCAAGAAAGAACAAAGTTTGTGTGGCCGAAGAATAAGCTCGGTTTCGTACTTATCAGCTCCTTCGCTTATTCAAGCTCGGAGCTCGGGGGGCTTGTGTACCGGCCGAGAATGTAAGACCGAGAACTCGTCTATACACTGGACCAACCGAGCTTACCCCCACGAATGGGCCTTGGCCCAAACTCCTCCGAAGCCGAGGACATGTCAGCACACCTGACACCCGAGGATAACTACTCGGCCCCTTTCCATGACAGGCCACGCACGAAGATACCTCGGCCCCAAGCTATCCATCCGCAGCTAACTGGGCCGAATATCTCGCTAGCCATAATATCTCTCCACATAATCAGGCTCCGGATACCACTATTTGGCTACACCCCTCTTGTTGCTCTATCAGCTATTATTATATCAGCCATGCTGGGACTGATTAATTATACCGAGGCTATCCATCTCTTTAAAGTTGACAAATTTGATTTTCTTATCTGCATGACTGCCTTCCTTGGAGTCGCCTTTGTAAGCATGGATGTTGGCCTCTTGATGTCTGTTGGACTCGGTGTGCTTAGAGCACTCTTATATATGGCTAGACCAGCGGCATGCGAGCTTGGAAAGTTAAATGACTTGGGTTTATATCGAGATGTTGAGCAATATAGTGCTTCAAAAATCCCAGGAGCTCTAATTATACAACTTGGTTCTCCCATTTACTTTGCAAAATTCTATTTATGTCAAAGAAAGGATTATGAGGTATATTAGAAGTGAGCAAAGACATGAGTGGAGATGTTGTTGAGTACATCATAACTCGATTTGTCAAGAGTGACATCAATTGACACAACTGCTATTGGAGGATTATTGGGGATAAATAGAACATTGGAAAAGAATGGAATTAAGGTGTCATTGGTAAACCCAAGGTTGGAGGTTATGGAGAAGCTGATATTATCCGAGTTTGTTGACAAGATTGGGAAGGAGTCATTTTATCTAACATTGGATGATGCAGTGTCAGCAAGTCAATATTCACTTCGTACATTGAAGACAACTAGCACTAATTATGAATAGACAGGGGAAAAGACAAGTCTGAAAATTCCGTCAGCTCTGTTGAACTAGACCCGAGAATTGACATAGCCTATTCAGGAGTTGGAGAAGTTCCACTTGGATCACGGCCCGATCATTGCACTAAGCTGCAGTTGATGTATATAGTCGGGTCTTTGTACTCTTTTTCCTACCTCGGTATTTTGTCCCAAAAAGGGTTTTGACCAGGGAGGTTTTAACGAGGCACACCGCGGACTCCATCCAATAAAAGAATTTATTGTGAATATTGCTTTATTTTCTCTTATCTTGGCAAGTATTTACTCGGCGGGCATCTTATTTTGGTGGCCGAGTTCGAGCCAGTCAAATTCTTAAGGCCAAGTTTGAGCCTGGTGGCCGAAAGTGCGAGCCATTAAATTTCTTAAGGCCAAGTCCGAGCCTAAAGGCCGAGTTCGAGCCATTGAAGTCATTAAAGGCCAAGTCCGAGCCTCAAGGCCGAGCACGAGCCACTAAATTATTGAAGGCGAGTAGTACGAGCCATTGAATTGTTTAAGGCCAAGTTCGAGCCTCAAGGCCCGATCTGAGCCATTAAATTGTTTAAGGCCAAGTCTCGAGCCTCAAGGCCGAGTACGAGCCATTAAATTGTTTAAGGCCAAGTCTCGAACTCAAGGCCGAGTTCGAGCCATTGAAATTATTAAAGGAACCGAGCACAATGCCGAAAGTAAAAATGAGGCCGAGTTCAAAGCCTTAAAATACAAAAAGGAAGGCAGGTTCGGTTGAAGTAACAGCTTGAAATAAGGAAGGAAGGAAGTCCACATGGCCGAAGTATCAGCTCGGTTTAATACTTGTCAGCTCTTTCGCTTGTTTAAGCTCAGAGCTTGGGGGGCTTGTGTCGCCGAGGTTATTAACCCGACCCACCGAGCCCAAGTACCCTACCGATCCAGAAATTATAAAAGGGGCAGTACCCCTCATAAGAAGAGGACACTTTTTCACTGAACATCGGTGACTCTCCCTTAAGCGTGTTAGAGGAACTAGCGTCGACCAAGAGACTATCAAACAGTCCTTGCTCCCTAGTACTCGTCCGATACAAAATTAATGGATCGAGATCATCGCCCCGCCAAGGGATGAACCTAGAACTACGTCTGGCTTTGATTCCCACTGGGATACGTAGGACCGGAATCACTGAATTCTGTCAAGCCCAAATCATAAAATAACCCCCTTGGTTTCACGTTCTATGACGAGATTCTGACAAAACGGATCTTGACAGGAACAGCTCTCCTTCTTTTTTTATTTTGGTACAAGGCTCCCCTTCTTTATTAATGCCACATATGACTTTTATTATCATCATATATAAAACAGGGTGAATTATCATCATATGTATATAACACGGTGAATATAAATCTACCACCAAAGAAACAATACAAGGACGAGTCTCTTTAATCCAAACAAAGTCTCCTAACACCAAAGCAAATTTAGCTAACTTATGAGCAGGCATATTTGCTTCTCGGCTTTATTAATGCTACAGATGACTTTTATTATCATATATAAAACACGGTGAATATAAATTCTAGGTTCTACCACCAACATATTTGATAACGAATCCAGCACTGTCGAAGAGCTTAGTCTTCATAGTTCATACTACAAGATATTGGAGAATTAAAATGAGAGGATACATCTCAGACTATGGCTTGGCAGCTTGTAATATTTGCCCAAGAAAGGCATTTAAATCAGTTTGTGATGACCCACCATTTGCAATTGCATGCTGACATATCTGCTGAATCTCTCTGGCTCTTTTCCTCATATCCCTTCCTTCATCACTATCCAAATCCATAAATTTTTTAACAAGGCTAGCGATTTCATCTTTTGTTATCAAAGTGTCTTGTTTAACCCCAATCTTCACCCTCCACCCAACCTTCCACTCCTCTACAATGAACTTGCTATTGAGGGGTTGGTCTAAGTATATTGGAAAAGTAAGAAAAGGAACACCACAAAAAACACCTTCTCTTGTAGAATTCCATCCACAATGACTCCAAAACCCTCCTATTGAAGGGTGTAGTAACACCCTCATTTGGTCACACCATGGCAAAACCAGTCCATTATCCCCACACAAAATTTTCAGCCTAGAATTCTCCCCTCGCAATACCCACAGGAACCGAACCCCACTTTCCTTCAAACCAGTTGCAAGTTCATCAATTTGAGCACTTGAAGTTGAAAGAAAGCTTCCTTGAGAGTTGTATAGCACAGAGGCAGAAGGTTGGTTGTCTAGCCACTGAAAATAGTCAAGTTCAACATGGTTGGTGCTTAGAGATGCAATGTGGGCATCACCAAAATAAGGTATAGCAGTGCCAATAGTGTAAATGGGTATAGAAAACTCTGCTCTTAAAGCATCAATGGCTCGTGGCTCAAGCTCATATATGGAATGGAATATCAGAAATTGCGTTTTCTGCACCCATGGTATGACATTCAAGGTCATTTCCAACACTCTACGTGTCCGCGAACTTCCATCGCTAAGTGGAAAATCCGCAAGACGAATTGACGAGTTCCCAGGAATATAATCCACACTTTTGTCACCATTTTTTGTTGCAACCATTCAAACAATTGATACAACATAACATAAGGTTTCAAGTTTCAACTGATTGTGTATCTGTAAAGTATACATTTACTTTGGAATAACTTTATTTCTAATTTTATTTTTTCTCTGTCATTCTTAATCTGATTTGTACAATGTTCCTGCCGAGATCCGACTTGCCGGAATCTCGCCGTAGAACGTCATACCAAGAGTGAACAATGAGGATTGTTTTTGGATTGTGCTTGTCAGAATCTGATATTCCGGTCCTACGTATCCCAATGAGAATCAAAGCCAGACGTAGTTCTAAGTTCATCCCTTGGTGGGGGGTGATCTCGATCCCTTAATTTTGTATCGGACGAGTACTAGGGAGCAAGGATTGTTTGACAGTCTCTTGGTCGACGCTAGTTCCTCTAACACGCTTAAGAGAGAGTCACCGGTGTTCAGTGAAAAGTGAGTTTCTTATGAGGGGTACTCCTCCTTTTATAATAGGATTCCCCTATCTCTTAGATATCTGATTTATCTCTTAATATCTCATTTGAGATATGATTCCTTAATTTAAGGGATATTATCTCTTTTAACCAGATAATGTTATTTTAGATAATATCAGGATTTAATACCAATATCTTATTTCTTTAATTAAGTGATCTTTGATTTATTATCTTTAATTTCCAGACTGGGCCGGGTACTTGAGCTCGGTGGCCGGGTTAATAACCTCGGTCAGTACACAAGCCCCCCAAGCTTTGAGCTGATTAGGCGTAGAAGCTTTCATGATGTTTTAGCCGAGCTCTGTATCTCGGCCCATACACAAGCCCCCCCAAGCTTCGAGCTGATCACGTGGAAGCTTTTTCGAAGGAGCCGAGGCTAGGAACTTGGTTTCACCTTTTGATTTTTCGTTTCGGCGAGGTGAGTGGCCGAGCTTCATACCTTATATATGTGTTCACATCCTCCAGCTCGGTGAGCATCTCGGGTGACCGAGCTTGACGCTTTCGAGGTACCGAGCCGAGGTGGGGATGGTTACTCGCTTCCTGTTGAGGCTATACTTTCTCGGTTCTCGAGATGGAAAAGAGACGTTATTGTGTGTGACGCGTGGCCTTCACGGCATCATTTCTAAGGCTTGCGCTGTAGTTGCGTGCTCAATGGTAAGTCAAGAGCCGGAGCTCAACCGAGTGGTCGGGAGCCGGAGCTCAACCCATTAGGGAACCTGAGCTTCATGTTTCAGGTTGTCGAGCTTTACATTTCGGTCAATTCTTAAGTTCAGCGGGCTCGGTGGGTGAGCCTAGTAATCATTTCCCTTTGATTGTTTGGGTTTGGAGATCTAGCTTCATTTCTCATCCAATATTTTAGTTTGGTGGGCTCAGTGGCCGAGTTTAACATCTCGATCAGTATATAAGCTCTCCAAGATTTGAGCTCAGAATAAGCGAAAGAGTTTTATGAATGAAGCTGAGCTTGTCCTTGGTGTTGCTAAGGTACTGGATTTGCATAGATCCTCTTACTTCGGTTAATATCTCTCGGGCAGCACTCGAGTTTAGTGGTTGAGGTTCACATCTCGGCCAGTAACATGCTCTGAACTTAAGATACTTCAATCTTACCTTTGTTTAGAAGCTGGTAGCTGAGATTCGACTTAGCAGTGGTTCAGGTTTGAACCGATCTTCTGAAGAGTCAAGTTCAAACTCGGTCATTAGGAATTTACCTCGGTGCTTGTATTTCATCCTTTAACTTTTGATGCTTTCGAGATGCTTATCTTGAGAGTTTGAATTTTACCTACCTTTTGCCGAATGTAGCTTGGTCTTTGAAGTTCTTGAGAGTTCTTAACATTTTCTTCGAGTAGCTCATAACCCTTTCATTTGGTGGATTTTGAAATACCCACTAACCTTGAATTATTTTTCCCGATCTTGAAGGTGTGTCTCAGAATAAAATTTCCTAATATCTTTTGTATGAGAAAATAGTTTTCATACAGGTTCTTCGAGTTGTAGGCTAAGGGATATCCTTCCTTTATCCCTGTTAGCCCCCCAAGCTCCGAGCTTGAAATAAGCGAAAGAGCTTAACACGCCTTTTGGTGCCGAGGACTTTGGACTATGATTCGCGGAAGCATTGCTCGGAAATCTGTTTTTTGTAGAACCAATCCTTTCTTGGGTTATCGTCTTGCTTGGTCGAGCACTCGCTCGGATTTTTTTTGTGCGGAGGGAAACATTGCTCGACTTCGACTTTTTCCGGTGCATAGTGCGAGGGAGCATAGCTCGACCTCGGCTTTTTGGTGTGAGGGGGCAATGCTCGACCTCGGTTTTCTGGGCTTCTGCCCTTTGTTCTTAGTTGGATGATTTTAACTCTGGCCCTATAGTGGGTTCTCTAGTTGTTAAGCTAGCAAATGCTCGGTTTTTACTAGAATTGGTCCATGATGCGAGCAGGAAAGCTGCGGTCGTTTACACTCTTCTGAGTCTCCTCCATTACCTGTTTTTCGAGCCGCGAGCTTTCTAATAATGAAAAGTATGGAGGCAGAAGCTGCCCAAACTTTGCGCACTGGGAATGAGCTTAAAAAAGTCATGGCAAAGTGTGAAGAGCAAGCTCTGCTAATCGGGCAGTTGAGAGCCCAAAAGGTGGAGCTGAAAAAAGGTAATACTACCCTTATGACCGAGCTGGAAATGGAAAGAACCGACCGGCTCAACCTTCAGAGGGTCGTGGAAGGGCTTCAAGCCGAGAAGGAAGCCAGTCTTGAGTTGTGGAAGTTGCTGGAATCCGAGAATGGGGAGAATCTGAGGCTCCGTTATGATCTGGCTGAAGCCGAGGCTTATCAGAAGGGAGGATGTTAATGGCTTTTCCCGAGCCGTGAAGCAGCTTCAGCATTTCAATCCAAATACTGACTTCTCCTGTGCTGACGTGGACAAGGATTTTACCCGAGATGGAATCCTAGTTCCAATGTCCGAGCTAGAGGATGAGGAGGATGAGAATGCTCAGGCTCTGGCCAAGTGTGAGGAACAAGGCCGGGTCATCGGTCAGTTGAAGGCCCAGAAGGTGCAGCTGGAAGAAGTCCGAGCTACTCTTACGACCAAGCTAGAAGCGGAGAGAACTGACCGACTTAATCTTCAAAATGTAGTGAAAGGGCTGGAAGCCGAGACAGAAGCCAGCCAGGAGTTGCGGAAGTTGCTGGAGGCCGAGAAGGAGGAGAACCGGAGGCTCCGTGCTGATCTAGCTGAAGCTGAGACTTTAATCATGAGGGAGCATGTTAACGGTTTCTCCCGAGCCGTGAAGCAACTCCAGCACTTCAACCCTACTGCCGACTTCTCCAGTGCCGATGTGGACAAGGATTTCAACCGAGACGGGATCCTTGTGGCATTGGCCGAGCTGGAGGATGAGGATGAGGCCGCAACTCCTGGAGAAGAGGGCGAGGATCAATTGGACGAGGAGGGACCCGAAGGTGAAGTGGGCCAAACTGGCCAGATTAATACCGTTCCTTCCGAGGCGGAGGAGAACCTAGATTCCTGAAGTTGTATAAGCGGTTTAGAAATATTTTTGTAAGACTTTATGTACTTGGGGACTTGCCCCTAAAATTTCTTATTTTACTTGTGGATTTATTTATTCTTTGGTGAATTTTCTAATGTTTTATGGGTTGATCCTGATTGATCACTTATTAACTTGATATATTTATATAGGCTCGGCACTTCGACCCTGATCGGTCGAATGTGGCTCTTGCTTAGGATTCGAGTACCTTTAAAGGCTTTGGTTGACCTCTTTAGGGTTTAGCACCTGCTTAGGAGTCTCCTGCTTAGGAGTCAAGTACCTTTAGAGGCTTCGGTTGGCCTCTTCAGAGTTTAGTACCTTTAGGTGTTATCTCCTGCTTAGGAGTCAAGTGCCTGCTTAGGCTTTATCTCCTACTTAGGAGTCAAGTAGTTTTTTCTCCTGCTTAGGAGTCAAGTACCTGCTTAGGCTTTATCTCCTGTTTAGGAGTCAAGTAGTTTTTCCTCTTGCTTAGGAGTCAAGTGCCTGCTTAGGCTTTATCTCCTGCTTAGGAGTCAAGTAGTTTTTCCTCTTGCTTAGGAGTCAAGTGCAAGTAGTTTTTTCTCTTACTTAGGAGTCGAGTAGTTTTTTCTCTTACTTAGGAGTCAAGTGTAAGTAGTTTTTTCTCTTACTTAGGAGCCGAGTAGTTTTTTCTCTTACTTAGGAGCCGAGTGTAAGTAGTTTCTTCTCTTACTTAGGAGCCGAGTGTAAGTAGTTTCTTCTCTTACTTAGGAGCCGAGTAGTTTTTTCTCTTACTTAGGAGCCAAGTGTAAGTAGTTTCTTCTCTTACTTAGGAGCCGAGTAGTTTTTTCTCTTACTTAGGAGCCAAGTGTAAGTAGTTTCTTCTCTTACTTAGGAGCCGAGTAGTTTCTTCTCTTACTTAGGAGCCGAGTAGTTTTTTCTCTTACTTAGGAGCCAAGTGTAAGTAGTTTCTTCTCTTACTTAGGAGCCGAGTATAAGTAGTTTCTTCTCTTACTTAGGAGCCGAGTAGTTTCTTCTCTTACTTAGGAGCCAACTGTAAGTAGTTTCTTCTCTTACTTAGGAGCCAAGTGCAAGTAGTTTCTTCTCTTACTTAGGAGCCAAGTGTAAGTAGTTTCTTCTCTTACTTAGGAGTCGAGTAGTTTTTTCTCTTACTTAGGAGCCAAGTGTAAGCAGTTTCTTCTCTTACTTAGGAGCCGAGTAGTTTTTTCTCTTACTTAGGAGCCGATGGAATTTTATTTTCCAAGGGAGAGCTTGATCTTTCGGGAGCCGGAGCTCAATCACTTTGTAGCTGCAAATCTTGTGACCCTGGGAGTGGTATCAACCGAGCATCACTTTGCTCAAATAAATAACTTGATATGATGCTACATAACACAATATTAAAGGCGTGGAGCAAAACATACCAAAACACATTAGTTTTAAGCTAGATTTAAGGAATAATATCACCTGGGCATTTCGCGGCCTCTGATTTAGGCATTCTCTGAAGTTGCTATGGTCGAGCTCTGGGAGTGGTATCAGCCGAGCATCACTTTGCTCAAATAAATAACTCGATATGATGCTACATAACACAACATTAAAGGCGTGGAGCAAAACATACCAAAACACATTAGTTTTAAGCTAGATTTAAGGAATAATATCACCTGGGCATTTCGCGGCCTCTGATTTAGGCATTCCCTCAAGCCCATATGGTCGAGTCTCAAAGATGTTCATAGGGCAAGTGGGAAAATCACGAGTGCTCCATTTTTGCCCTTAAATTTCTTGTAATGCATTCAGTAGCATTGTCTCCTCTAATGCTTCAGCAGCTGCAATAGAAGAAAGAAGCTTCCTTTGCATTGCTTCCTTTCCAAGCCATGTGAGGTTGCCGGACACTGCATCTAGTGGAATACTCCCGTCATTCCATTTCTTTTCATGAATGGTGATACCCAGAGCAGCAAGATTGGTTTCGGGAGAATCAGGTTTAGTTTTCTCATGAGATGAAGAATCATTGCTACCAGGCTTTTGACCATTGACATCACTTAATCTTCTTGACATTGCAGCCTGAGTCCGCAAAATTTCATGTGGGTTCAATCTTTTTTCTGGACACAGTCTTCTCTTTGGGTTCAACATGAGGAACAGGTGCTATTGTTGAAATTGAACAGGGCCTTCACCTTATTCATGATATCAGGGTTCTGGAAAACCAGTTCAGTGGACCCCACCTCGACCACCCCATTCGGTGGGGGTATTCAAACCATGGTTTGAAAGCCGAGCACGTGTCCCTGCCTGGCCCTCTCGCACGCCGACCTGGCGAGGCGGTCCGAACCGGCGACCCAAACCGGGGATGGGTTGAAGAAGGCCTGACCGGGAAGCCCGGAGCCGTTGACGAAGGACTGCGTCATAGAGACGAGGAGGAACCATTCGGTGTTGGTGACTTCTTCATCAACGATGTCGTTTTCGGCGGAGCAACCAGAGATAAGTGAATTCAGCTCGCGAAGGACCTTCTTGCGATGGTCTTGCTCTGCAGCCGACGTCGCTTTGTGGAAAGGGGAACAACGGGTGGCGGGGCACGAGACGCTGAGCCAGTGGACGCGAGGATGGGTTTAGCCGGGCTTGAACCGGTTCATCTCGGTTCGAATGTTTTTAAGCAAGCTGGCCTGCTGTTGGATCTTTTCGCTGGCAGGGATGGGTGTAGGGTGGAGGAGAACAATGGGTGCCTCATGCCTTGGGTGGCACACCAGGCCCCTCATCACAACTTCGGCGTGGAAGCTTCCTGGGAGTGAGTGACTCGTTGTGAGTTGACTCGGTGGGTCTAGAGTTAGCAAGGAGAACCGGTTGACCTGTACAACTGTAGATTATTTGGATGACTAAGTGGTCGGGGCAAAGTTTTACCTGGCCCCACGGTGGGCGCCAAATGTTCCTGCCGAGATCCGACTTGCCGGAATCTCGCCGTAGAACGTCATACTAAGAGTGAACAATGGGGGTTGTTTTTGGATTGTGCTTGACAGAATCTGATATCCCGGTCCTACATATCCCAATGGGAATCAAAGCCAGACGTAGTTCTAAGTTCATCCCTTGGTGGGGGGTGATCTCGATCCCTTAATTTTGTATCGGACGAGTACTAGGGAGCAAGGACTGTTTGACAGTCTCTTGGTCGACGCTAGTTCCTCTAACACGCTTAAGGGAGAGTCACCGGTGTTCAGTGAAAAGTGAGTTTCTTATGAGGGGTACTCCTCCTTTTATAATAGGATTCCCCTATCTCTTAGATATCTGATTTATCTCTTAATATCTCATTTGAGATATGATTCCTTAATTTAAGGGATATTATCTCTTTTAACCAGATAAGGTTATTTTAGATAATATCAGGATTTAATACCAATATCTTATTTCTTTAATTAAGTGATCTTTGATTTATTATCTTTAATTTCCGGACTGGACCGGGTACTTGAGCTCGGTGGCCGGGTTAATAACCTCGGTCAGTACAAATATCATTTTCAAGTTTAAAAGAATCCTTTTGAATCTACACTTCTTAAAATTTAACGTAATTTATAAAAACATAAGGAACTATAGTCATAATGTTAGATTTAATTTTGTACCGACTAACTCAGTCTACTAGCAAGCATTTTGACCCTAGCAAAAATTAAGGGTTAATATATTCTCTGTTCTATATCTTTGAAGTTTAGTGTCATAGTCGGTCCAAAGATTCGAAGCTTATATTGGGATTTATCAGCATGTCACCAGACAGTTAACATCTTAATTACTGTATTTCATAGAAAAAAGATTTAGAAATGTTAACCGGTATCCTAAGACGTTGATTAAGGAACTAAAAGAGAAAAACTTTTATTGGAGAGTGATGTATTCAATTATTTAAAAAGCTAAATATTTAGTATTCAAAAAAAAAATTGTTTTTTATGAATTCTTTAATCGATATCATTATAATACTGGTTAGCAATATCTCAGCGAGCTAGATTACTTGAGTGGACCCGTTTAACAGTTGTAACTACCATAGATATTCCCATTTATTATTATCGTATTTAATTCTTCAAGCAATCAAGAGTATATCTTTTCTTATGAAGTTAATCAAGGTGGGTTAGTGCTGAATAAAAAGTAAAGGACCTGACACATTGACGGGGTAGTGACCATTTTGCTCCAGAAGATGGTAGTGTTTGATCACTAAGAAAAACGACGCTGACATTGGCCAAAATGCCGCAACAGGAATGTTACAACGATTAGCAACGGCAACGACCCAGATTAGGAGAGGGTCGTATATGATGATGGTTGGGGTCGGGTGAAGGCGGTTGAGTAGGAGCTGGAAAGGGGTTTCCATCTTGGTCATAACGGCTTCGAGGAAACCCACGAAGTCGTTGGCTCTTCCATGCTCGGATGGAATAACGTTTGGGATTGTGGCGAACCGGATGTTGTCCGGTTTGGGGTCGGAGCCGATGAAACCGAGCCATTCTTCGGTGAGGACAAAGGTTACGAGGATGTTGGAGTATTTGGACACAAGCAACTTGGCGAGGTTCATCAGTGCGTTCACGTGGCCTCGACCTGGGTATGGCACAGAGACCACGTGAACAGGGATCTCCATTGAGAGAGGAGGAAAGGAAGATGGGGTGATACTGTGAGATGGCAAGGTTTCAACTTTGAAGCTAAAAGGGAAGTGCCTCTATATATATACACAATAGTATCCGCTAGTTCTGAATCAGTGAATGTAACGACTGTAACATAATTAACGGTAAAAACTTATTTTGATCCCTCATATTTTTTGATGGTCTCTGAAAAAAAAAAAAAAAGATAATCTGTTGATTGTAATAAAAAAAAATTCATAATAACAAGTAATAAATAATATCACACGAATCATAAAAAAATAATAGCAATAATAATTTATATCAATAAATATTTATCAATTATTACAGTAGTAAAAAAAAATTTACCTTGCAAGAATTAAAAGAAAGTTACCGGCAATTTTAAAGGAACACTGCTAAAAAAAATTGTATTATAAGTATAGGGAGTAACGATGACATTATGCTATTACAAGATAAAAAAAAATTACTACTGTAATAATTGATGAATATTTATTGGTGTAAATTATTGTTGTTGTTATTTTTTTATATCTCTTATTATTGCTATCAATTATTTTTCTTTTTTTTTAATACTGGTAGGCGTCAGTCTGACTGGAACCTTTGACTTGGAAGGTGATAGTCTGACTGACGCCTTTGATCCATCAGGGTGAAAAAAAATAAAATATGACACGTGTCCAAAAGGACCCCCCATTGGCAAATAGTTTGAGAACAACCCTAAACTGATAAATAGTTTCTAAAACGAACCCAGTTTGGTCAAAAAGCCATCATATTCTTTACGATCATAGTATTCATAATGATAGTTTATATGTCTATTACATACACCTGTGGCTTCAGCTTTTAATTCTTTTACTATATTTTTTAAATACCTTTGATTAGTTAAATCTAACATACTTAACTTATATACAAATTTTTCTATATTCCGATAGGCCATAATATTGCTTTTTCTTCTTACTTAGCTCTCATACCAAAATTGTACCACCCTATTAATTCCGACCATTTTTATTTTATTCATATTCTTAGGGTAGTAATTTATAAATAATACTCACGGTCACTAAATAATTCATACTCATATTCATATATAAACATACTTATAGATTCATCTATTTCTAATAAATCTTTATATATCCATTTACGTTCTTCTTTATAATATGCTAATTGTATTCTTCGTTATATCTGATTTAGATAAAGTTTTTCTTGCCAATGTTGATATCTTAATTTATTAATTATTATTTGTTTACAGTTTTTTGGTAATTTCATAACTAGTACACTTAATATTCCTTATCCATTATTCTGAATACCAGTATTCATCATCAGAATATATTTGTTCTTCAATAAATTCTATTTCTTCTAAATATTCAAATCCAATATCTATATCTATGTTAAGTAAATAGAATTCTTCCTGCCAAAATTGTTCTTTTATCTTTTTTATTATAATTTGTTTAAGTTAACTGAAAGGTTTAATTGTAATTCACTTATTATTTCTTTACATGTCTGTTCATCTAGATTCATTATTATTTCAATCACGATCTTCAAAAGTAGGTTTTGATGAGGAGCTTGAGGGTCCAAATCTCCATTTATTTCTTATAGATTCTATATATTCTATCCCTTCTTCAAAACGTTTCCTTATTTTTCTTTCACTGTTTTCTAATATGGTTAATTCATCTTCCTTTTTTATAATTTGTTTTTCAACTAAATTCCTATCTCTGTTTTCTGGATTTTTTTAAGATAATAATTTAGAACTCCAATAAGATCTTTAATATCTGATTTAATTTTTTCCTTCTTTGAATTAAATTCTTTAATTAATCGTCTTAGTTCTTCTGTTGTTTTGCTCATATTTTGTTTTTTAAATATAATGATAGATCTTTTACTTGGTTAGTTAATTTAATGATATCATTTTCTTTATTAATTCTTTCTTGTTCTGGAAGAATAATTGGTCTTAGAATTGATTCAATTTCAAGGATTCTTGGTTTACTTATTAAAGTTTCTAGTTCTGTTATTTCATTTTTCTTTGGATAGTAAATTTTTCATACATCTTCAAATAATCTTGGAATATCTATTCGATCATTGTTTTTTTAAAGTAATACTATGGTGTGAGTTTGT
This sequence comes from Sophora flavescens, assembly GCA_030762895.1. NCBI lineage: Eukaryota > Viridiplantae > Streptophyta > Magnoliopsida > Fabales > Fabaceae > Sophora > Sophora flavescens. The sequence goes on from CM061065.1 coordinate 187,464,133, forward strand.
TAATGCATAATTTACACTTACAGTATGTTATTGAAAATATTTTATCTCCTGGTTTCATTAGGTTTTCCCTTAAAAACTTATGTTCGAGGGTTAATGCTTGATTTAGTCTTTGAGTATTTAATGGAATTCCTATATTTGGTCTGATTTCAAATGTAACACCCCGATTTTCGCTGCTTCGTAATATCGGTAATAAATATATAAATATATATTTTTATCCGAGACTTAGAAAATGATTTTGGATAAACCAAGGTCATTTCCTTGTCATACTGATTTTTATAAGGCTACGGGGAAGTTTTTGGTTGAAAACTAAGACGGAAGCCGGTCTGCTGTTTTCTGCGTCCTCACTGACAGTAAAAGTTTACTGCTCAGAAGACCTAATTTTGAGTCTTGAACGAGATGAAAATTTTTTTTATCATATTTACTACGATACTGGTAGTTTTGATAATTTTGGTAAAAAAATTAAAATATTATATTTGTTGCGGGCCTATACGTCGAGATGTCTCTAGACAGAGCCTGAGTCAGATGAATCGGGAAGTCGGCAACGTAACAGAGACATTGGATTGACCGACTTGACAAGCATTTATGACGAGGTTATCCTATCATAAATGGCCATAATGGCACATTTATGACAACATTAAATTTTCTTATGAAATGACCAAAATGCCATTGTCTTTTTATGACAATTTCTACCAAATGCCATTGGACAAATTGACCAAGCTTTGCCCCATCCTCACGGCTCCAATGCCTTCTTCATTAAGATTGTCTTCTTCTTCATTTAAATAAGTTGTCTTCTTCCTTAAGACATTTTTCCATTTTCATGTTCTTTGGATCTCATAATTCGCCAGATTTTGATTGGCAATTCTGACCAGTTTGTATTTTGAATCTCGGAAAACTTTCAACATGAAAGTTGTTCATATTTCTCTCTTCTTTCCAACGACATAAAGATCATCCAAAACGGATAAGTATGTTGAGAGATCCACCCAAAATACTGAAACTGTTCTAAAACCCTAACTATGTTCATCTTCTCCCTTAAGTTTCTTAAGAACACCATAAGAAAACCTTGAAGAACATCATCCAAATCATCATTTTCTTTGATCATCAAGAGGTAGTCTCTCTTAATCTTGCTATTCTAAGCTTTTCTCTTCATAATATTCTTGAGTTTATGGCTTTGATCAACATGTTCTTCATTTGTTTAAAGTTCTTGAAGCTAGATTCAAAAATTCATAACTAATTCTTGAAAAATCCTTTTGACATGAAACCAATTGCTATGATCTTGTAATCATCTCTATTTTCATCATCTAGAAGCACAAGATCATGAGAAATTTCTTTCCCTAATTTCTGGTCATGGCCGAATCTAGGTCAAAGTTGTGTTCTTAGGTTTTGTTTCAATTTCATGTCTTGATTCATGATTATATCTTGATAGTTCTTGTATTCAAGTATATAGAGGATCAAAAATCAAACTTCTAGCCTATTGATCTTGAGAAAACCGAACCCTAGTTCTTAGAACTAGATGGGTTTAGTTTATGATTCTTAGTTCATAATCATGGTTAAAGTGATTAATCATGCTTAAGTAACTTATGGATCATTAATCCCTAAGTTAATCAAATTTTAAGTTTCCTAACCTAGAAAATTGGGTAAATCCGAACCCTAACCCCCATTGATTTAAGTGTGTTGTTGTTTGATTTGATTTATTTTGGTTGCAATTCGTTTGAAGGAAACAACTGAGTTAACCGATTTACGCTGACGGAGAGGAAAAATCGGATCGGGATCAGGAGATTAACAGGAACGGTTAGTTCAATCTTCAAGAGGTAAGGGGGGCTTGCCATGATGGATTTTTCTCAATAACTCTTTGCTTGTAGTGTGGTTTATATGATTTATATGTGGTTGTGATTATTTGTTCATGTGGCTTACGTTGTGTTGTTTATCTGAGTATCGGTGATTTATCTGTTTTTAATTGATTTAATTATCTGCAGTAGTATATTATGTTGCTATGATGCATGATCTTCCTGGTGATATAATTATGATGATATTGTTGAATGATGAATGTTGAGTGTTGTTTGAGAGGCCTGACAGTGGTCAGTGCACAACCGATTAATCAGATAAAAGATTTAATAAGCTGTGAAGATTATATTCAACATTTTATGGGGAATGTTGGAATATAATAGTGGTGGAAAAATATTATTTTGAAAAATAATGAGTTTTTGAGAAATACTATTATTTTAAGGATTTATTAGTGTAAAAGAAATTTATGAGTCACGGTGAGAGCGTAACCGTGAAATTTTTTTAGTACTGCTAATTTTTACGCAAGAAATTCCTAAATATTATAAAAAGTTATTTTGTGAAATTAATATTCAAAAATATTTTATAAAAATAAAAATAATAAAATAATAATATAAAATGAAAAGTCAAAGTTTGACTTTAAAAATATTTTCTTGGAAAATGATAAATGATGGCAACTTTTGAAATTATTTACGGTGAAAGTTTAGAAATAGCAGTACTTGTTTTGAGAAGAAGTTAATCTGAATTGATTTAATTTTTATAGTTGAAGTTTCAGTAAAAAGTTTTTGATGATTGGACGTTTTATAAACGAATTTCAAGTAGAAAAGATTTTCTGTAAATGAGTTTACTCAATGACGTATTTTCGGTAATTTGGATAAATTACGGAGATGTTATTTTGGATATGTTTTCATAGACGAAAAACGATGTAAAACGACGATATGGAACTTAGTAACCGAGATGTCGGGGTACTAATGTTCTTATGACGTTATCCTATTTTGGATTTGTTTTTCACAGACAAAAACGATGTAAAACGACGATATGGAACTTAGTAACCGAGACGTCGGGGTACTAGTGTTCTTATGATGTTATAGACTTGGTGTCTAGTAGGTAGACGGTGTGTCTACTTCACGACGTAATAAACGACGGTAAAAGATTTATGATGTTTTCTATTACCACGAACCCAAGACTGATTGTAAGGTTTAGGGTTTCGTGACTGAGCACTCGGACTGCGTGTCCTGTGTTGTTAATGAAAGACTTTAAGACATTGAAAATTACGTTGGTCGTAAGCTTTTGAGCTTTGGCAAAGGAAAGATTACACACGAAGAAAACAACGAGAACAAAATATTTTATATGCATGCATCGGCAGACGTGCCCACGATGTCCTATGTCGGATACCTTGATGACAGGGTATTTTGGCTACGACGTTATGTCGGATACCTTGATGATAGGGTATTTTGGCTCACGGTTATGTCGGATACCTTGATGACAGGGTATTTTGGCTCACGAAGTTATGTCGGATACCTTGATGATAGGGTATTTTGGCTACGAAGTATGTATGGTGCTTTGATAAAGTATTCCATGCCACGAAGTGCCTAATATATTTGGCTATTGAGCTTGATCAACTCATTTACGCGGTGTTGTGGGATCTCCGGAGATTAGGAAAAGTTAGATGATGTATTGAAGTGCTCATGCATAATTTTCCAACGTTGATGTTTGGGGTGTGAAACCCATTGATAAATTGAATACTATAGTAGGGATGCTTATGTGGTTATAACATGAAATTGTACATGTGCCTTCTTTTGTGCGAGCATTTAGTTATTTTGTTAAAATTCATATATTGGTGTCTCACCCTTACAACACATATCAGAGTAGCACAAGGGGTATGACCTCTACACGAAGAAGAAGGCTGTCTAGTTGAAAGCGTGTTGTGCTGCTCCAGTTAGCGGTAGTGTCTGTTAGTTACGACCAGCTTAGGTCCTATTATGTTTTGAAGATAAAACTGATGTTGACTTAGGTATGAAAATATATGAGGCAGTACAGTTGTAAGATTTATATACATTGTGTTGTTAAGTGTGATTTGATTAAATTGTTATTGTTGTGAAGTTAAAAGAAAAAAATTTTATCACCATATTTTGAAAATATGAACGTTGAGAAAACATTATTTTCCGAAAGTAACCAGCAAATAAAGTTTTATTTCCGCAAACGGGTAACCATGTGATGACCCGAGTTTAGGGTGTCACATCAAACTTTAGTTTTGCATAAGCTAGATTACCTTCTATTACTCCTAGTATCTTATATATCCTTTGGATCATTTATTCTGTTATCTTTTAGAACTAATTCAATTGGTGAATTTTTTCCTTCTTGGAAAGTTGCCTTAATTAAAACTTGTACTGCTCCTATATGGATATATCCTAATTTTCTTCTATGTTCTTGGTTTTTTAGATTTCTTTTTAGTTCGAAAAATTTTTCTTTGCTTATTAATTGTATACATGTATTTCCTCGAGTTTCTGATATATCTATAGGTGATCCACTCATTACTTTTCCATAATATATTATATTTTATTTTTGATTAAATTTTCTTAGTATGTTCATGAATCTTTCTTTCTTTCCTACCATATTTGCAATTTCTACTAAATCTTGATCTTCTTTCTGTATTTTTCTAAATAATTTTGGATTAATTAAGATGCTTCCTTCGTAATTTCCATCTTCTTCAGAAATTTGTAAGTGCTCTATTTCTTTAGTTTCGATTTTTTTCTATTTCAGACATTATTTTTCATGAATAAAACCTAGTTTTAAAAGGAGTGACTTAGTAATCATACCTGATCTTTGATTTTTTGAAGATTATTTGCTTCAGCCCACTTCTGCTTCCGTTGTTTGCTTCTTTTGATCTTTGCTTTGAATAAAGTAATTCGATAGAATAACTTAGAGAAAGAGTAATTTTATTTAGTAATTGGTTATTTTACATGAGGGGTTGGATGAACTCTCAATCATCCGAGCTGTACCATGAAGATTTAGCAAACTATTCTCAAAAGAGAGAAATCACACAAGTGAGAATTGAAACTAGGTTCTGAATTCTGGTTTGCCTCAGCATAAGAGGTCTTATTTATAGCCTAAACATACAAGACTAATTTACATAAATAACCTTGAAAACATATAATTGATTCTGGTTCAATAATTTGACTAATGACATCAGTGCTAACGTCATTGTTTAATAATCCTGCTTGATGACATCAGTGCTTATGTCATTCTTCAATTATTGCTTCATCAGAGTCCTTATCTTCATTCTGATTCCTGCTAGTGCTTTCTGTCATGATCTGTCTTTTTGTACATCTTTCGCATTCATGATTTCTGCTTTCTTTAATTAGTGTACACAACTGGCTTAGGACAGCTGGCCTGTAATTCATTACCGGTCCTTCCAATGCATAGAATGTGAATTCAAAATTTGTTAGGATAGTTAAATCCTTTTCCTTTATTGCTTTTCCGAGGGTTTTGCTTATCAGCAAGGTATTTGGTCCTTTGTATAAAGTCTTGACAAAGGAATTTTGTCCTATTACTTGACATTGGTTATAGATGTTTGCCAGTTGGTTAACAATAATTGTGGACATTTCATCTTCATCATATGCAATACCCTTTGCTTCATCTATTAACAGGAAATTATTATTGCTTATGCCTATGTAGGCAAAGTGCTTGACTGGCTGTTTTGCTTGAAAGTCTGGGTAAGCTGAGTAGAACTTTAATTAAATAGTTCTTTCTCCAACTACATTCTTCTTGTATAGTTGGGCTGCTTCTTTGAAGTGATATGGGAACAGATTAATTTATTCGAGATTCTTGCTTAAGTAAAGACACTCGATTAATCTGAATTGGAACATATTGAAAGCCAGAGAAGGAGTTGCTCCTGGAGTAACTATTGCTCTAATTCCATAGATACTTCTATCAATCATGTAAAAACAGTTGATTTTTCTTTTTCAGTCCAATTAGTTAATTTTATGAAGTTTTCATAAAATTTTTCTTCAGAAAATTGGACTAATAGTTCATGGTCCTTTCTGGTATTTATTGGATAATTATCCAAGGAGGATGGAACTCTCCCTAGAACCTTCACTGGAGTTTTTGTTTCTGTTTTTATTAATTGTGTTGTTTCCGAGTAGGTTCTTGGTCCAAGATTAACTTCTTTACCTTTTCTTGCTTTCTCTAATTTCTCTTTTTCTTGGAAATTCTTCAGAGCTTTTTCTGCTTCTTCCTTGGTTGGAAATGATTGATGATGGACTCCTGATATCCCTTGACAATGGGTAGCTGCTTTGTACCAGACATCATATATTCCGGGCATTGGTCTATTAAAGACGGAATACCATTTACTTGTTTCTTTTCGAGCTTCTTCTTCGACTGCTTTTGGAATTATTTCTTCTAAAAGTCCTTCTGCTTGCATTTGAAGTTTCAGTACTTTTAAATCTGCTTTGATTAATTTTACCACCGCTTTGGATCTTTCTATTTCTTTTAACTTCTGGTTTTCCAAGGCTTTCTTGAGTTGGTATTGACTTCTTAGTATTTCTGTCGTGCCACGCTCCATTCACTACAAGAAATTTGCTTATTAACGACGGATTTAAATCAGTCGGTAATTTTTCTGTACCGATGGAAAAATCCGTCGGGAAAAAAAATGGTGGTCGATATGCGTAAAATAGTATTATCGAGGGAAATTTCATCGGTAAGTCGGATGGAAAAACTCCAGCCTTTTTTGGGGAAACTTTGGGAAGGAAAATTACCGACGGACTGATTTGTCAGAAAATAAAATCCGTCGGAAATGGTATGGTTATTGTCGAAAAATTTAAAAATAACTGCTATTGAATTACGGATGGAAATAGGATAAAAATCTGTTGGAAATAGTGAAAAAAATCCGTCGGAAACGATATGTTAAATCCGTCGGAAACAAAGATATATCCGTCGGTATCTATAATAAAATCCATTGGAAACCCCATTTTAATTCTAAAAATGGTCTCCTTAACCCTAATTATTTTCGTTCAATAACCACTCACACCAGTATAATACCGCACCACACTCCTCAACCTCTCACCAGTAGTGACTGCACTAACCAAACGTCGACAGCGACCTCCGACGCCGCTGTACCTTCGGTCTTCATCACCAACAGCACTGCACGACCCACCCACATTCGTCATCACCGCTCTTCCTTATCCACGAAATGGCTTAGGCCGTGCTAACCAAGGAGGAGGCGCGCGACCCACCCACGAATCGACTCAGGCCGTCATTGAACCACGACTCCGCCGACAACGAGGACGACGGTCGTGGAAGCTTGATCTACCGTTGTTTCCAGGTTCAAGTTATTTTAGTTTTTTGTTTAATTTTTTGATTTGTTTTCAATTTATCCCTACCATACTTCAAACCCAATTTTCTACCATTTTGGGTTAACTAATTTGGGGTTAATTTAGTGTTTAGGTTAATTAATTGCATTTTGACCGAAGTTGTTTATTCTGGTTTAGTTTATTCTTAATTTTTATTCTTAATTTTTTTCTTCACATTTTGATTTTAACAAGATGATATAAAATCATGATTTGAATTCTTTCCTCTTTTTTTTTTTACCCCAATGAAGGCTGGTCTAGTTTTCCATTCTAGTTTATAAGCATTGCTTCTGCATTTCAGTAGCGCTGGTTTTTAAGAGTTTTTTTTATATGATAATGGGGTTAGGAAATAGCATTTTCTGGCATTGAATCTGGTTTAGTTTTGTTGTTTCTAGACTACCATTTGGCCTGGTTCCTTCTTATTTCATTTGATGACTTTATTTCTCAACTAGAAGTGGTAAAAGATAATTACAGCTAATATTAATGAAATTGAACCAGTGATTACATACTTTTCTATTTAACAAATTTTTATATTGTGTACACAAGAATCTCTTTGACTTGTATTAGTCCTTTTACCTTTTTGGGTTAATTAATTTGGGGATAATTTAGTGTTTAGGTTAGTTAATGTCAATTGTGTTCATCTGTTAAATTACCAAAGACATCAGTCTTGAATTGATAGGAAGTTCAGAGGTTAGAGCATAAAACTATCTTTCTAGCCTGTGGTTCTGCTAGAAAGTTTGTAATTTGTATTGGTTGTTTGGTTTATGTTACGATATTTTTAGTACGCTCAATATTGTCATATCATTATTTCTTTCCGTACGAGGGTAATTTCAAATATTACCTGGCCATCACCTTGTTTTCTCACTTTCTGTTCTTGCTTTGTTACTGCAATTCGGCCGATGCTCATGAAGTCATGATTTTGAGATATTATAGACTAAGTGAATTAACTGAAAACAAAATTGGCACACTTAAAAGATATTATACATTTTGAGATATTGTAGAAATTGGTAAAATAAGATTGAAACAAATGTAGTGAATAATTTCTTGCAGAGATTTGATAATCAAATAATTTGGTTGTGTAAGGAAAGGAAAGCAAACAAGGCCAAGGTCCTTCATTGGTTACTTTTCCAAAAGATGTCCTAAAGAGAATTGTGCAAACAGAAGTAATAATTTTATGTGAAGCCTAATACTAATGATCAATGGTGCTTCTTATAATGGGGAACAAAAAACATGAGATTAGCCCCATTTTTGTTTCAGGTTCAACATTGTTTGTTGGTTGCTACCTTTTTTTTTTTATCAATTTTGATGCCAAATTCTTATCATCATAGAAAAATATGCTCTATAAAATTTCATTCTACCGTTGTTTATATGGTTGCTGAATGTGTTGGGTTAATTTGATGCAAGCTTTCATTTGAGTACACATAGACCACACTTTGCTTGGAGTTGATGTAGGTCATCTACTCTTTATTATATGTTGTTTATTAGTTGAAATCTGAGTTCAATAGCGTGTGATCTTGTATGAAATGCATGATGCTGGTTGTGTGCAGATAGTTTAGTAAATATGCATGTGTTTGTCAACTATGCTTTGTTTGTTAGTGGAGAGCTGAGCTCAATAGGGTGTGATCTTGTATGAAATGCAGGATGCTGGTTGTGTGCTAATAGTTTAGTAAATATGTATGAGTTCGTCAACTATGTTTTGTTTGTTAGTGGAGAGCTGAGCTCAATAGGGTCTGATATTGTATGAAATGCAGGGTGCTAGTTGTGAGCTGATAGTAGTGGTATTTTATTGTGACTGGTTTGATCCATCGAGTAAAGGCACAAAGGTAGATCCTAAGTATAATGTTGTGGACATTCGAATCGATAGAAGATATCAACCGTTTGATCCGTTTATAATTGCACATAATGTAAGACAAGTGTATTATGTCCCTTATCCAGCAACACGAGCGGACAAACGTGGTTGGTCTGTTGCTATCAAAACGAAGTCAAGGGGTCTTATAGAATCAGATGATGTGGCAGATGATATGCCTTACCAATTGGATGAAATGTCACATGTCAATGAAGTCATTGAAGTTGAACGTATTACTGGCTTGCAGGACTCGGAAGTTGGTGCTGAAGAATTGGACACCGCTAATATGTCATCAACCTGGGAGTAAATGGATGGAGATGATGAAGAAGTCGATTCACAAGAAGAAGATGAAGAGGAGGAATTTGAAGACGACACCGAAGACTCGAGTTCCGAATAGGATTTTGGCAATCTGTTAGATGTTTCTGAAATATTAATTTCTTGATGGATTTTATTTGTTATTCATAATGACTATTGTTGTTTTTAATTTCTTTAGTTGTTTAAGTTAAATTTAGTTATGTTGAGCATTCAAGAAAATTTTTTATGTTGAGCTTGATTTATATTTGTAACGTTATTTGCATGTGTATAGCTATGTCATCAGGTGGTTACGACCCCCCCGACCCCCCGACCCCCAACCCCCGGCGCCATCATATGAAGATAAGGGGAAGGGGGTGAAGGGGAAGAAGTCTCGTTATGAGATTAGATTGCGGTCACATAGACCCGCACCAGCATCCACTCCATCTCCGTTTTCTGCACCTACAGCACTCGCACCGGCATCGACTCCGTTTTCTGCACCTACAGCACCCGCACCGGCATCGACTCCATCCCCGTTTTCTGCACCTACAGCACCCGCACCGGGATCCACTCCATCTCCATTTTCTGCACCTACAGCACCCCCACCACCTACAGCTCCCCCACCTATCTCAGTACCCTCACAATCTGCCAATCAGCCGGCCTACGGCCCTCCCGGGTTCATTTTTGTTCCCACTCCAAGGTTCCCGACACAGTCTAGACCCACCGTCACAACAGGATATTCCAACATCCTCCAGAGTTCATAGGTCCCCTAGTCAGGATGCCGAGCACATGTCTGATAATGATTCAACTGTTGGCAATTTAGACCCTCCTCCTGGTACTTTTCCTATGATCGAGCCGGTTGGACGTGATGGGTAAGAAATAATTAGAATTTAGATCATTTGTATTTTATATATCATTAATTGTCTTTATTTTTTATGTCTTGTTTTTCCATTTAGGTTTTATCCTGCAAGACTGCATCTTCGGCCATCACGCTTACCATAAGGCAACAATTTCGCCACCCATGGACATCATGGGGAGAGATGACTAAGGATGAAAGAGACGTGTTCTTCAAACGTTTTAAGGTAGATAATGACTTGAAATGAATATTGGTAACTTGATTTATATATATTTTCATTTATTATTATATACTAGCTATTATTTTATCCCAATATACAGAAGAAAGTGATGTGGTTACCTAGGCATGAGGAAAAAATCAAGAAGATCTTTCACACGAAAGCCTCTAAAAGACTGTACGGGGAGCTCAATGATGCTCGAAATGCGGGAAAAAAGCCCCCTTGGATGGGACCTGATGTTTGGAATTAATTGTGCGAGAAGTGGAATGTACCTGCTTATCGCGAAAAATGTAACAAGGCTAAGAGAAATCGCGCGTCTGAAAATGGTGGGAGCTTGCACACGGGTGGCTCCATAGACTTCCATGAGCATGCCCGTCATATGGTACGTACGACGTATATTTTAAAAAAAAACACATTTTTCGTTAATTTAAATACAGATATATTGAATGTTTATCAGCTATTGATGCTTTTGTTTGAAGGCTGAGGTGCTTAAGCGACCTATACCGTTAGATGAAGTCTTTGAGCAAACCCATGTAAGGAAGGGGTACCGGTGAGTTTGTTGATGAGAGATCTAGGCGGACACACGTGACTTTACTTTTCTTACTTGTTCTATTTTTGTATCTTCATAACTTTTATTGTATTTCTAACATAATGTATGTATTTGTGAAGAATAGGCTAATTTTGAGGCCAACCTTTCTCAAGCAAGATCGGAGGTTACATCCAGCACTGATGGCTCCGTATCCACCCCCTAGATCCCGCTGAGGAGGAGAGACTTCGGGCTCGCTGTTGGATCGAGGCTGCTGGAGGTAAGAAGAAGAGACAAATTTACTAGATTGGAAACCTCGCTTATGGTTTTGGACCCGAAGTCAGCTTCTCACAGGAAAGTTCCAGCTACTCTCAGGAATCACAGGAGATGGTCGAGTTGAGGCAACGACTTGCAGCAAGTGAGGAGGTTGCTCGTCAGGCGTTGCAAAACAACGACAGGTTGACTCGCCAGTTCCAGTCATTACTCACTCATGTCCTCCCATTACTACCAGCTAGAGTGCAAGATGAGGTGCGACAAGAACGCAACAACCAACAACAGCAAGGCAGAGACCCCCAACGACAAAGAACGGGATGACGAGGGGGAAGACCAACAGGACTCTCTGGAGTATTCAGATTATTAGTTAGTCGTTAGTGAGAACTATAATTTGAATATTAATAACTGGTTAGGCTTTGTTTTATGTAAACAATACTCCTTTTTGCACTTAAATTTCAATTAGAACTTTGTTACACTTACTATGAATTTGGTCATGTTTTCTATTTTTATGATTTTTATATAAAATGAATGAAATTATTAACTATTAATAAAAAAAATATTATCGACGAATTTTTCTGACGGATATTGTTGTCGGTACAATTATCGACGGATAGATCCGTTGGAAATGGTCTCTCCCATTTCCAACGGATTTGTCCGTTGGAAATTTTACCGACGGAAAAATCCGTCGGTAAAATCCGTCCGAAACATCCATCGCAAAAGCCACCCCTTACCCATAGATTTTTCAGTCTGTAAATCAGTCGATAATTACCGACGGATGGAAAATCCCGTCGGTAACAGTTTCCAACGAGCATTTTACCGACGGATTTTTTGCTGCCGGAAATTCATCGATAAAATCGTATTTCAAACGGATTTTTAAGGTTACCGTCGGATTTTGGCCGTCGGAAATACGCGAATTTCTTGTAGTGATTCTCTGGATAAAATATCTGCAAGTACATTCTTTTCTCCTTTAATATGAGAAGTTGAATAATTATATTCGGATAACTTCATTTGCCATTGGATTAATCTTCCTTGCTTACAATTTCTTTTATAATTAATATTTTTAAAACCTGTAACATAAGTAGAATCAGTTCGAACAATAAATTATTTATCTAGTACATAGATCCGATGTTTTTCCAACATTCAGATTAGTGCTAGAGTTTCTTTTTCATGTGTTGGATAATTAATTTCACTATCTGAAAAAGTTCCAGATGCGTATCAGCATAGTAATTCTTTCTTTTGCCTTGGGGGCTTTTCTTTCATAACTCCTCCCCAACATTCATTAGATGCATCGATTTCTATAATAATTATATCACCCTCTGATGGATGAGATAACTCAGGAAGATTCTGACATATTAATTTCATTTTTTCAATAATTACTTCGTCTTTATCGGTCCACGACCAAAAAGCATCCTTCTTTAATTTTTGTTGAAGTACTTTCCTTTCTGCTGCAGGATCCTTTATAAAACCTTCATTTGAAATATATGTTAGTAGTCCAAGAAACCTTTGTAATTCTTTTTTATCCTTTAATTTTGTCGGAAAATTCCGTAATTTTTCTAGCACATGTTTTTGCATTATTATTTTTCCTTTCTCAATTTCTAATCCTAAATAATTAACTTTTTTTTGAGCTAATATCGCCTTTTTCTTGCTTAAAACCACTCCATGATCTAAACATTTATTAAGTACTAATGCTACTTTGTTAAAATGATCATCTAAATCTTTATTAGTAAAGACCAAGATATCATCAATATATATAATATAGAAATCTTTAAATTCTTTAAGTATAGAATCCATTCTTTGTTGAAAGATTCTTGGTGATTGCTTCATTCCCATTGGAAGTACATTCCATTCATATTAACCATGAGGACAACTAAATGCTCTTAATACTTTTGATTCTTCAGATAATCTAATTTGATAAAATCCTGATTTACAATCAGAAGTGCTAAACCAATTCATATTTCTAATTCGTTCAACAATTAAATCATTTCTTGGAAGAAAATAAGCATCACCTTCCATTGCATCATTTATTTGTTTATAATTAATTACCATCCTTCGCTTACTTCTTTTTATTTCATTGTGATTTTCCACATAGAAGGCTGGTGCCGAATGCTTACTTTTATATAGCCTAATTAATCCTTTTTTACACATTTCTTCAATGTCTTTTGCAAATTCATCTCTATCCTGTTTTGTATAAATCATAGGTTTACATTTTACCTCATTTGTTGGATCTTTTAACTTTAATATGGTTAATTCATTATTTTTATTATTAATATTTGGATCTAAGGGATTTTCACTACATACTTTATCTAAAAGTTCTTCTACATGAGCTGGAATTCTTCTATTTGGTTCCAAATTTATTGATACATGGCGAATTTTTGTACATATTTCTCTAACTAACTCACCATGGTTCAACTTGCTAAACTCTGATTTTTTAGAATAAATACATGGAGAAAAATGAATAATTGGGATATTGATTATTTCTTGATGTTGTTTTTTATAAACATATGGTGTTTTTAATGATATATATTCTCTATACTGACAAAATGGTGCATATAATCGTAAGAAATTATTTCCCATAATCATATCTAGACTTGTATCTTGATGATATATTTTAGGTACTATAAAAAAATTTCCTTGTATTGTTAAAGTAATTCGTTTCGCTACCCAAAATAGCGGATGTACAGATCCATCTGCGATTTGTATTTTTATTGGTTTTTCTAATTTTTCCCATTTATCAAACAATTCTTTTGTTTCTAAACAAATATTGGCTCTTGTATCTATATATGCTTCAGTTTCTCTATTACTTTTTTCTATTATTACCTTTATATAGGTATTATTCGGATTCTATTTCTTCTGAAGATAATTCATCTTCTAGATATTCATATATACTTACTTCAGTATCAGTTAATTCTTCTTCTAGTGGTTCAAGTTCATATATTTGGTATACTTGCTTTATTAATTTTAATTTTCCTTTAAAGTCTTTTTCTTTTCGTTGAGGACATTCATTTGCATAATGACCTTCAACATTACATATCCAACAAATACATTTCCTTTTTCCTTTTGGGCAATATTTTCTTGGTGTTGATTTCTTTTTTATAAAATATTTTTTCTTATTATTTTTATAAAATGTTTTGCTTTTTGGAAAAGTTGTTTTTAATTTGGTTTTTTATAATATTTTCTCTTTTTTGCTGGCTTATTACAGCCATAATTCCCAGGTTTTTCCATTTCTGGAATATCACAACAGAATGCATTACTTCCTCTATTTAATTGTCTTATTGTTTCTCTAGCTAAACATTGTCATCTTAATTCTTGGTATAAGATTTGAATAATTCCTCATAAGGTGTTAGCTGTTTCTTCTGGCCTGAATTCTCATAATTTCCTTATCTTAGAATTAAGGGGATATGGTAATTTGTCTATAAAATATACTTATATATTTCTTTTGTTCCTTCATCTAATTGATAATAATATTTTTGATATTCACAATATAACTTTCTATTTGACACATGTCACATATTTGTATTTTATTTAAATGTGTTTTAGCTTTTTCTTGTAAAAATTTACTTGTTTTTTTCTTGTTGTTCAAACATATTATATCCTATAAATTCTTGATAGATCAGAGTCATGACTAGTTTAGCAAAGTCTTGTTTATTGTTAACTATTCTTGCATGTAGTTTCCAAATTTCATCTGTAATATTATGTAAAAATCTTTGTACATTTTTTGTTGTTTTAAATATTAAAAAGCTTTTTACATCTAACATATTTAGCTTATTAAATCTTTCATTTGTTGCTATTAATAGTACTATTTCATTAGTCCATTGTAATAATACTTCTTCTTTATTTCTTGCAAAATCAATGTTTAATATATTTCCTAATCTTATTGATTCATAATGAGGTTAAATTCTTCTTGGATTTTTGTCCATTTATCATTTTTTCTTGATATCCTTTATTATACATAGTTTCTTCTTCATTTTTATCCCATGCTCCATTAGGAGTATATTTATATTCTTCCAATTTTTTTTTGGGTTTTGTTCCACTATATTCTCATTTTTTTTCCATTTTTATATAATTTTCTTCAGATTCCGAAGACGAGCTATAGTTTAAAACTATTTCTTCATTTTCATCATTTTCTTTAGTTATTTGGTCTATCTGATCTATTTTTTGTACTTGATCATGTTCTTCTTCAATTATTTTTAATTGTTTTAATAATTGTTGAATTTCTTCTAGATCATTTGATTTCTTTAATGTTTCCATATATTCATCTTTTATCCTCTCCATGAGTTTACTGGTAGAGATAATTTTGATGCTTCTAGACTTGTTTCTTGTTTTACTATTATTTTGTCTAATTCTCTTGATTTTAATAATTCTTCCAATTCTTTTATTGTTATACATTTATTTTTCTCTTCATCTTCTAAAAGTTTTTCTAATTGCTCAAGAACCTTTCTTATTTTTTCAATATCTTTATTTTCATCTATTTCTTTTCCTTTACTTATATTATTTAGGGTATCTCTTATATTATTTAGGTAGCGCTTCCTTGAGAAAGCGCTGTCTAAAGTTGGTAATAAAGCGTTATCTAAAGTTGGTAATAAGACAATCTATTACATACTTTAGACAGCGCTTTCTCAAGGAAGCGCTGTCTATTTGTCACTTTAGACAGCGTTTGTTCAAGAAAGCGCTGTCTATTTGTTACTTTAGACAACGTTTTTTAAAGAAAGCGCTACCTATCCCCCCCCCCCCCCCCCTCTTTTTTTTCATTATTCACTGTTTTTCTACATTTCCCACCTGCACAACCATCCGTCATCAATTCACAGTAACACTGCATTTAGGTACATCACACACATACACATATATAATGTATAAAGCTTACATACAATATTGGTAAGCATATATATATATATAAACCAAACCAAATATCAAAATCATGCATATATAACCAATTAATTAAGTAATATACTTTAACACAATTCACAGTAATGCTTACACATAACCAATTCTACTATTTAAGTCCATAAACCAAAAGGTCGCTAACCTACACTAGATAATAACCATGCATACTAACAATGTGTACAAGCTAATCAACACACTAGCTAGTAATTATAAACAATTTGTGCATGCTGCTTCCATCTTCTGCTTGATCGCACAAAGTCTTTGTTGTCGGCCTGCATAAGATCCACATACAGATCACTTGCACATACACACAAGTCTAATAATATAGGAGAGACACTAGCTAGCATAATATCAGAGTATGTCGTACCCTTTAATTATTGATAAATTTCATAACCACATAACAACACCACTCGTCTTTAAGTTGAGTAAGTTGATCGTCGGAGTATGTGATGCATTTACATTCAGGAAAATACTTCAAAATGAAAATTAAATCAAATTAGAATGACTAAATCTCTCCTCAATGGGTTTATATATTAAAACACATTACAAAGAAGATTTCTTTATTCTGGTCTGGAAAAAGAAAAGCATACAGAGACTCGCAAGGTCTTTTGACAAAATGCAAGCACAAAAGTAGCATAAAAAAAATGAGACGCCAACAAATTAAGGCCACTTGTTTTTCATCCATTAAGCAATCATGTATGTAGCACATTTTGACACACTTTGCATTATTTGCAAAACTTTTTGGACATAGAGAATCATTCCTTTAAATTCTAGGACAGACTAAACATGTTAAAATGTGCATTGTAAAAGTTTAGGAAGACAAGTGTAGTATTAAGTTATTGATCAAAGGACCTACCCTCAGGATGCTTCCGCCAAATACACCTCCTTTAATTAATGAGCAGCAAAGCTCCGTCCATGATTGCTGCTCCATTAAGCATTGTAGCCATGAGAATATCATGGCCCTATGGAAATTGGAAAAGTAAAAAATAAATACCATATTGATGTAGAACCAAGAAAACTGTAGATATAATTAATGAATTAGCATTAATTCGTCAATAATAGAGCTTACAAATCATATCTTCCTGGGATCAAGAAGATTTGGGGACATAATATGCTAAGGAGAGAAAAAATAATTTATAAGGAAAAAATGCAGAACCAATATGCAGATATACGAAAGTATGTCCCTAGTATATCCTAGATATAATTAAATTGTGGGTGTGGGGGGACAGACAACCCAAAATAACAGATGATATGTCTGTGACTTTACCGGGCAATCAACAAAAGAAACATGTCTCAGCAATTTCATCCTGCAGTTTTCATACCCTGGCACATCACACATAGGACTGTCTTCCTTTCCACTTCCATATGCCCTGTAGAAGAAATTTGATCAGAACGCTGAAAGTTGAAAACTTGAAATAAACAGATAATATAATTGCCTTCACAAAATAAATACCCACTTGTAGCACATAGGCCTAGGACAACGTTCATCTTCACACTTGTAGCACATATACCCACTTGATTCTTTCCTTTTCCTTGTTTTATACTTCTTATGTTTTAGAAGATATCGTATCCTACCACTAGCTCTGATTTTCCTCCTTTTTCTCTGATATAACACTTTTATGTTGAGTGAAAAAATAGAACTGATTATCATCAAAAAAAAAAAAAAACAGAACTGATGCCAGTTTTCATCCTTACTGAACCATACCATTTGCTTCGGTATAAGCATCAGGCTTTGCAATGGCAGCAGCAGAAAATCTCCAAAGCCAAATGCTGCAAACTTCTCTAGATGCAATTGTCTTCTTGATCTTGAAATAAAATGAAATAAAGGGGAAAAATGGAAATTTTAATCGAAGATCTCACACCCGATCAATTTTGAACTCATGCTCCTGCATCATGTTGTTGGATTATGAAGAACAGACACAGTGCGCAAAAGAAATGGTGACAATCCCATTTTGTCATATGTATTATCATCATGAAAATGAAGACCAACCAAAAGACTGTAGTCCATAATTCCCTCAGCTTCCAAGAACTCACAGTCGCGCTCAATTTGCCTGGACATTAATATCAAGATAAGATTAAGTCAACACTCAACAGATATGTATAACACTTCATTGCTAAGTAGCAGCAGGACTGAAAATGTTAGATAGGACACAATGCAACGCAATAGCACGACAGCCCCAACTTCTAGCCTGTGATTCTGCATTTGCTGTCAATTTTTTAGCTATTCCCTTCTGCCTAAATTTCTCTACGACTGCGACATTTGATATATATGCAATTCCAGTCCTACAATAAAAAAAATTACTTATTTTACATCCATCAACAAGAATTCACCAGCAAAATGAAATGTAAACCAAGAAAATTGTCATCCATAATGCCCACATACATAATTAATCAAATCATGAGTTAACCCTTTTGAAGGGTAATAGAGGGTTCGAAAGCTTTCATAAACCAAAAGACAAAAAGTTCTTGGTCAATATAAGGTATCAAAGACAGTCATGGTGATCAATCTGAACAGATCTGAATTTTATTTTATTAGTTATATGTACACCTGAAAAATCGACACCCGTGACACCTGGTTAATAACGTTCAAAATCGTGGTTAATGACGTATTGAATTTGGTTAATGGGTACACCAAGATTGGATAACTCATTAACTATCATCCACCGAGCTTCATTAACCAAACTTTTGTATACCATTATCCAAATTGTCAGTTAACAAGTTATCCATATAAGTATCGATGTACTCATTAAACAAGTCCAACACACCATTAATCACGATTTTGAACACCATTAAACAGGTGTTCCAAAGTTGTCAAATTTTGAGTGTACAAATAACATTATTGTTTATTTTAAGCAAGTTAACGACTACTATTTCACCAACCTTCTCTGTCGCAACGGCCCCTTTCTAGGAAGAAAGTCTGCAACAGTATCTACTGTCAGTATACCAGCCACATATCCCTTGTTAAGACTGAATTTTCCATCAAAACCACCAATCTTGAAATCTTTACTTCCAAATAAGATAGTTTCATCAAGTGAGCTGCCATTAACAGCAACCAAACAGGTTTTTTTGCACCCATTTGGTATAGAAAATCCTGCAAACGTAGCTACCAATCTGTCCATCCTCAGCACAAAATCTAACGGGAAGGAATATTCAGGGAAGAAGGAGCCGCAGTGAGTCTCTGCCACTTCCCAACAGTCCTCTAACCTGGCCTCTCGGACAATAATGTCAGGAGACACAGCTGGGAACAAATCAACAACTTGACTGGCTCTGCATAATCCTACATCCAAACACCCAAGTTTTAATTCCAGTAAATTTAACATCCCAAACAATGCAAATCATACTTATATAGGATGCTCCACATTGTTAAGGTAAAATTGAAAAAAGTTTAAATCATATGAACTGAATTATGTGTGTTTCCTAAGAATTTTGGGGAATAGCATTACCATTTGCTGATGCTGAAAATGGGATTAATAGCAGTAACTGTATTCAATAAAAAATCATCTTCGAAATCATGCTTCCCCAGCAACCCTCTTACTGAAATCTTCTAGTTTAACTCTCCATCAAACATCTTTCCTTTATTTTCCCCACTTTTTTGCTCTTGCTATTCTTCCTAATAAGACACAAGCTGACAACCATGGCTTTCAAATTTCTCAGACATCATATGTTTCGAAGAATTGGATAACATTCAAATGGCCAGCAATTAATCCACTTCATCTTGTTAATTATTAAAAATTAAAAGGTTTGTGGTTTGACATGGATGTGCCAAAACTCAATAGCCCCATCTACTAGATTTCTTGAAAAGAAAATAGCTTTAACAACGAAAAACTTAAATATGCATGACCCATCACTGTATCTAAGTTTTGAATCAAACAGAACAATCAAGAAAACAAGTATTGTTTGTTAGTGTAGACTGTAGATATATCAAGTTGTCTAAGATGCAAATGATGGGTATGTATGATTATGTGTTTGTATACCTTGTTAATCTCCACGGAAGAGAGAGAGAGTTCCAAATCCTCAAACCGAGGATTTTTGTCTGGGGTGATCTCGTACAAGTTGCCAAACTTGCTGGAATATATGGGTTTATTGCTTCTCAAGTTGAAGGGGGCGGATTCAGAGGGTCTGCCTCTTCTTGAGATGGATTTGGCATGTCTGCTCAGTTCCTGAACCTGCTCCTTTGACACTCCGACTATCACCCCCTCTTCCTGCCTCTCTCGTTCCTCCTCTCCTAACAGAATCCTCTGTATCTCCTCGTATCGGCTCTGTGAAATCATAAAGCACATAATGATTATTGGCAAACCAACAAATGCAAACCAACCTTGATAGCGAAATACATAGATTGGTTACATTTCAGACATTGAATACTTGTTTGTAGCAGAAACAAATCCTTTCTATATAGGATCGACAGTAACAAGTTGGGGGAAAAATTAACAAGTTGGACACTGATAAGGGTAAGGGGAGAACATGAAAAAAAGGGAACCTTCAGTGATCATGATGGGTTGGAACTATATTACCCGGAACGAACCAATATGCGGTCGAGGTAGGAGATGGTGGCGCGCGGCGATGACGACCAGACAAAGACACTCTCGACCACCCGTCATGACCCTTTCCTTTACCACTGTGGCCGCCGCCCTTTCCTCCATTTCAATCGCGTCGGAACCACCATAGATTCTACTGATGGTGTTATCAATAATTGTTTCTCTCCAAAGTGTCAACATTTGGGACGGTGAGAACGTGACGCGGCGACGGGCGGAGCAGTTATGGTTCGCGGTGGTGCTCCAAGGGTCGCGCGGCGGTTCTGCAGGTGGGGGTACGGTGAGGAGGAGAGGAGAATGGGAGGCGGTGGTGGTCTCGGATGCTAACAGTGGTAGACGAACGGGCTCGACTAGGCTATGACACAAGGGAAACGAGAGTGGTGGTGGTAGACGAACGGCGGCGATGGTAGCTTAGGTGGTGGTGGTAGACGAGAGTAGTGTGGGTTTGGAGAAATAGGGTGGGAGGGAAAGAAGAGGTTCTGATAGATGAAGTCCCGCAAAATTTTTGAGAGTGGGAGGGGGAGGGAAACATTTATTTTTAGGGTTAAGGAATAGACAGCGCTCCTTTAAACAAAAGTTGTCTTAGGTTATGAATAGATAACGCTTTCTCAAAAAAGCGCTATCTATTCATCACAAATAGATAGCGCTTCCTCAAACAAGCGCTATCTATTCCTACATATCAACTTTTAATAGCGCTTCCTTGGAGAAGCGCTGTCTTAGGTTATATCTAAAATAATGTTTCTTCAAGGAAGCACTACTAAATGTCTTCCGTCTCTCTTTTAATAGCGTTTCGGTTTGTGCTACTAAAACCCTTTTCTGTAGTAGTGCAAGTCTCTACAGGGGGTAGATTAAGTGGTAGGATGAAGAGACTTGAGAGGTGGAACTAACACAACCACAAAATAAAAATCTCAATTTATCAAAATAAAGACAAAATCCATTGATTAAAGGCTAGGAGTCGAAGACTCTATTAAACGCACATGGACCAACTCAATCCAAGAGCTAAATGTGATAGATTGATTTGGTTCTTCATATAAAAGATCTGGACTTCCTCATGATTTGCATATCCTGATTTAGGTGGTAATTGTACCTATATGAAAGAATGACGATGAAAAAATGGCAATTCAGTGGCAAAAGAATATTTTTATTCTCATTCTACAATTGGTCAACATTTTCTTTTTTACCATTTTCTAATCATAATCCAAACCAACACTGAAATCCAACTCCGCTGCCACCTAAATCCACGTTTCCCTTCCAACCAAGCTTGCAACTTTCTTCTATAAGAACTCAGGTCGTTCAAACACCTTAACAAACTTCTTTTATTTCATCTTCTAACACCTAACAGAGTTATCCACACACACAAACAAGGCATTTGAGGGACGAACTTAGCCAAACAGAAAATTTTGAGGACTATAAGCGTTCAAAAAATAGTAAAAGGACAAAATTTGCAAAAATAAAAAAATTAGAGGAACGAAAAATATATTTTAACCTATTCATTGATGTACAAATCAAAAAAAAGGAAAAAGAAAATATGTCTGCTCATTTCATTAATGTAATCTGCATTATATCCCCCAACGACAAAGGCATACAACCCATTATTAATTACTGCTGAGTGCTGACCCACCACGTGCAATTGCATGATGACTACTCATTGAGGGCGTCATGTACATGTAATCTATTACCCACATGTTTCGTATGTGCTCTGCTAAGTAAGCAGTGATTGGTGACTCATGGAGGTAAAACATTCTACACAGCACATACATGTCACACCATCACAAGCCAGAAATTATTGAGATCTCACGTGTACTGATATAACCAAAGTAGTTTCGACAAGGGTAGCAGAAATTTTGAACTAGTTTTTAGAATTGTCTTAGATTTAAACTCTAAATTTTAAGATAATATCATAGTCTATCCTAAATTTATTATTGGGTTGATCATTTCAATCGCATATCGATCGTTGCACCATGCCCATACCCGACCCAATGTAAGTCCTCACAGCTACCTGGACCCATCCTCATCATCACACATTACACTCACTAGCCAGTGCAGCTTCAAATCTCATGCGACATGCTTTTTGATCAAACTGGATTCCTTTTAGAAACTATTTATCAGTTTAGGGTTGTTCTGAAACCATTTACCAATGGGGGGTCCTTTTGAACATGTGGCATATTTTATTTTTTTCACTTTGATGGGTCAAAGGCACCAGTCAGACTGACGCCTTTAACTGACGCCTTCCAGAGTCAAAGGCGTCAGTTAGACTGATGCCTACCAGTATTAAAAAAAAAGACAATTGATAGCAATAATAAGAAGTATAAAAAAATAATAGTAATAACAATTTACACCAATAAATATTCATCAATTATAACAATAGTAAAAAAAAAATTTACCTTGTAATAGCATTAATGTCATCGTTACTCCTTATACTTATAGTATAATTTTTTTTAACAGTGTTCCTTTAAAATTGCTGGTAACTTTCTTTTAATTCTTACAAGGTAAATTTTTTTTTTACTACTGTAATAATTGATGAATATTTATTGGTGTAAATTGTTATTGCTATTATTTTTTTATGACTGTTGTGATATTATTTGCTACTTGTTATTAGGGGATTTTTTTTATTGCCTCTTGTTGTTTTAAATAGATACTTAGCATTAATGTCATCGTTACTCCCTATACTTATAATATAATTTTTTTTGTAGCAGTGTTCCTTCTGAATTGCAGGTAACTTTCTTTTAATTCTTACAAGATAAAAAAAAATTTACTACTGTAATAATTGATGAATATTTATTGGTGTAAATTTTTATTGCTATTATTTTTTTATGACTCTTGTGATATTATTTGCTACTCGTTATTAGGGGATTTTTTTTATTGCCTCTTGTTGTTTTAAATAGATACTTTAGCATTAATGTCATCGTTACTCCCTATACTTATAGTATAATTTTTTTGTAGCAGTGTTCCTTCTAAATTGCAGGTAACTTTCTTTTAATTCTTATAAGGTAAAATTTTTTTTACTATTGTAATAATTGATGAATATTTATTGGTGTAAATTGTTATTGCTATTATTTTTTTATGACTCTTGTGGTATTATTTGATACTCGTTATTAGGGGATTTTTTTATTGTCTCTTGTTGTTTTAAATAGATACTTTATCATTAATGTCATCGTTACTCCTATACTTATAATATAATTTTTTTTATAACAATGTTCCTTCTAAATTGCAGGTAACTTTCTTTTAAGTCTTACAAGATAATTTTTTTTGACTACTGTAATAATTAATTAATATTTATTGGTGTAACAACACGTGATGCACAAAGACTGCCATATCTGATATATATTCTCCCATTCATATCTTCAGTTTGGACCACTGGAAAATGATAATTAGATGAGGGTAAACAATAAAGAACGAGCCAACCAAACGCAATACATAGGATTCTCAAATATGTCTCCAAACCCATAAATATATATGTGGACATGTGGTCTATGTACGTGTAATTAACTAGTAAACTTTCAAGTGGAGTAATTAATAATGATATTGATTTATTAAAATATTAATGAATGCGTATGTAAAAATCCTTTATGCTCACGGTGCATAAAAATTAAACTCATTAACAATCATTTTCAATCACAATCTCTGGTGAGTCTAGTGGAAGGGTGAGAAAGATGCAGCTGCTTTTCTCATTACTTTACTGTTAAACTACCTATTTTTCTTTTGACCATGCATTAATCTTCCTACCATAGACATGCCCGCTAAGGCATTGTTAGGGGATTTAGAAAGGTAAAAAGTTTAACTAATATGTAACTCTCTCATAATTTTCAAGTAGATCTATATATATTTTAAAGGTTTGTAATTGGGTTCGAATACAAAATATATATATAATTTTTTTTATAAGGACAAGAAATTATAATCCACTTTTCTGTTAGAGTTTTGTTATGGTTCACATCATTCTTCTCATCAAGCAGGCAACAACACATATTAGGACTATTGCTATATCTAGTACTATAACCACTCAGCCATATGAATCGATCAAGAGAGCATGATATATACAAGCAAGGAGTTTAAAAATTATTTCAAATTTACACCATTTTCAGGTTTCTTAAGACAGAAAAGAAATAAGCAGATGAAGATAAATTAACAAAACAGAATTCCAATGACCAATATATTGTTGATGTCACATGCTACAAGCAACTCTAAATTTCTTACCATTTTGAAATAGGTCATGATAGCAGAAGAAAAACAAGAGAAAACACAAAACCCACGACCGGAAATAGAGACATTCCAAACAACTCAAACTCACAGTTTCAAGTTTCAACTACAGAGACTACAGTTTCAACATACACTCAAAACCAAAAATAAAAAAATGTGCCCTAAAGACTCACCAGAAATAGGTGCTCGCGTGGTGGTGGGGAGGGGAGCTCGAGTGGTGACCAACGTTCGATGTGGTTACTGAGAGCAGAGGGACAAGGAGAGTTAGTGCGCGGGAAGGGGAAAGAGAGATGTCAAGTTATTCCAAAGAATGAGCGGGAAAGACAGAGTTAGGGTTAAGAGTGTACCTCACGGTGGTGGCGAAGAAGCCCTCGCGGTAGTTGCGGTGGAGAGGAGCTCGCGATTAGGGCAGAGTGAGAGTGAGCGTGATGAAAAGAGAAGAACATAGACGTACAGAGTGAAGTGAAGAAGGCACGCGGGTGTAAACGTTATAATCAAAAACCAAAAATAAAACAATAGTTTATGTCAATTGTTTAATACAACTGACGTTAGAAGTCATTTTTAACGTCAGTTGTCTTAAACAACTGACGTTAAAAGCCATTGTTTAACGTCAGTTGTATTAAACAACCGACGTTAAAAATAAATATTTTTTATTTTAAAAACACTTTTAATGTCAGTTGTTGAAGACAACTGACGTTAAAAGTATATAAGTTTCTGCAAAAACATTCATTCCTTTGACTACTGTGCTACTTACCCATGTACCTTATAACTTAATCCTCTTAATGAGCATTAAGTTTATAGATTAGTTTTGAAGAAAATCAGGTAGTCTCTCTTCTTTATATAAAGTACCATTCTTCTGTATCAGTCTGTAATACACCCTCTTCTTTTCCTCTATATTTCGTGCGTTTTCTATTCCTTCACAATATGGCTCTGTCATATTTGAGACTTTTGTTAAATCTCCCTATACCTAGACTTAAAGGTTTCTGTCTTAATGGTCAAAAAACTTTTAAGGTTGAGTAAATCACATTACATGGATGGTACGGTTAAGTGAATCACATTATGCGATTCCTTCACTTTATTTCATCCCCTTCATCCCTTTCACTCCGCTTTGGCAGCAAGTGACTGTGGATTCGGATGGAGCATCAAGGAATTCAAGTGAGGGAGGGGATGCATCCATTGGAGTTTCTGAGGACAGGACTGAGAAGAAAATGACATTGAAGCAGAAACATTTTTATATTTTAGGGCTATGTTGCATAAATTTTTTATCTTTTAATCATGTAATTGTAACTTATGAATTGCTTCAATGAGATACGATTTGATTATACATATAACTTGTTTTATGTTAAGTGTTTATTTATTTTAATTTGCACAAGAATTTGTTTACTAATTCAATCTAATTATTTAAGATTAAAAATATACTTGTTTAAAAAAAAGCATTAGAAATAAATTGCACTATATATGGAGTGATCTGCGTTAGGAGTAACAACAGGGAGATGACAACGAAAGAAAGATAGGAATGAGTTTCAGAGGAATATAGAATTATTTACGTCGGTTATTTATTTAACTGAAGTAAAAATAACACTTATAACGTCAGTTGTATAAACAACTGACGTTAAAAGTGTTAATAATTCTTGCAAATCACTTTTAACGTCAGTTCATTACACAACTGACGCAAATAGTGATTTAATATTTACAAAATTGACACCGCCTCATTTTTAACGTCAAACATATGGTCAACTGACGTAAAACGTTCCCGTATATTACATTATTTCCACTAGTGTGGTCAAGGTGGTGTTGGTGAAATGGTCAATATCAATACATAATTAGGAATTGATTAAATCCGTTTGTCTAGTTTGATTAAATCCGTTTGTCTAGTGGAGCACAATCCATTGTATTGGAAGACTCTTAAAGTCCTTATACCATTTTCTAGATTATTTTCATCTATTGTGTTGTTTCATGGATATTTTAAGTGTGACGTATTAATTTGTAGGTGCTATTTTGTTCAAATGCTGGAAGATATTAATGTGGTGGTTTGTTTAAGTTTTGTGTGATTTTTTTTAATTGAAAAACAGATTTGTTTGTTGTTCATAACTACCCATGGATATTTGCAGATACCCGTGAAAACCAGCAAATCCGTTAAGCGAGTACCCGTGCTGGTACGGGGCGGGCACGTGTGGATTTTTTATCCAAAGGGACGGGTAGCGGGTAACCAGTATCCGTCCCCGTCCCGCCCGTGACATCCCTAAAACTGATACCTTCACCGGTTCAATGACCAGTATGCTTTCCAAAATATTAGCGGTTTAGAAGTTATTAACACAATATACCATATTACCATGTGATTTTATTTATAAGCACAAAAAAATATTGTTAGGAATATAAGGGATACTTTAATCCAAAACCTGTTAATGTACAACTCTTATTCATTCATATGAGTATCTACACCTGTTCCTGCCGAGATCCGACTTGCCGGAATCTCGCCGTAGAACGTCAAACCAAGGGTGAACAATGGGGGTTGTTTTAGATTATGGGTTAACAGAACGTTGTATTCCGGTCCTACGTATCCCAATGGGAATCAAATCCAGACGTAGTTCTAGGTTCAACCCTTGGCCATACGGCGATCTCGACCCCCTAATCTTGTATCCGATGAATACCAGCGAGCAAGGACTTTTCAATAGTCTCTTGGTCGAGCTAGTTTCTCTAATACGCTTAAGGGAGGGTCACCAGGGTTCAGAGAAAAGTGAGTCTCTCTCTTGAGTTCTCCTCCTTTTATAATAGGATTCTCATATCTTTAAGAGATCTGGATTTATCTCCTTTTATCTCTTAAATCTTCTTTGAGATGTGATTTCCTTAATTTAAGGGATATTATCTCTTTTAACCGGATAAGGTTATGTGAGATAATATCAGGATTGATTAAGATAATATCTTAAATTGATCTCCTAACCGGATAAGGTTATTTGAGATAATATTAGGATTATTTTAAGGATAATATCAATATCTTATCCCTTAATTTAAGGGATATTATCTCTTCTAACCGGATAAGGTTGTTTGAGATAATATCAGGATTAATAAAGATAATATCGATATTTTATCCTTCACTCCTTGGTTGGATCAGGTATACAAGCTCGGTGGCCGGGTTTTACTCATCGGCCAGTACACAAGCATCCCAAGCTTCGAGCTCAACGGAGCGTAGAAGTTTTCATGACAGAAGCCGAGCTTGGCCTTTCAGAAAACTTATTTTGGAGAATCATGTTTTTATGACAAAACTTCTCTGTTCCTTTTTGCCATCATCTTAATGACCGATCTTTTTCTTTGACCTATCATTCGTCCTTGGTGACCGAGCTTAGGAACTCGAACTTTTTCTTTTAGGCTTTTGAGTTAGCGAGGTAGTTGACCGAGCTTCACGCGTCGGTGTGTGTGTGTGTGTGTGTGTATATATATATATATATATATTATCTTTTTCCTCTGTGATCAACTCGGGAAACCGAGCTTCATTTACACCTCGGCCCTTATACTAGCCCCCCAAGCTTTGAGCTAAATGCGTGGAAGCTTTCTTTAAAGGAGCCGAGGTCAGCCGAGATAGGTATAGTCAGCTTAGTTTCGTACTATTGCCCTTATTTTCTCGGTTCCCGAGATAAAAAGAGACGTTGCCCTTTAAAGTTGTCTCGTGACACGTGGCTTCTATGGCCTCATTTCCGAGGCCTGCGCTGTAGCTGTGTGCTCATCTTTTACTTGATGGCAGCGTACA
This sequence comes from Sophora flavescens, assembly GCA_030762895.1. NCBI lineage: Eukaryota > Viridiplantae > Streptophyta > Magnoliopsida > Fabales > Fabaceae > Sophora > Sophora flavescens. The sequence continues at coordinate 187,492,624 of CM061065.1, forward strand.
TCCCGATGCTTCTGCCATGTGTTGCCTTTCCATTAGTGTGCCGAATTCATTCAGACTTGAAGGGACGTTTTCCTTGTCTCGGACGCCAACAACCATCATTAATTCGCCGAAAGGACGTTGCCCATTTTTCTATAATTTGGAACGAGCCCCTGGGACGGGGTTTCACCTTCCTTGAGCCCTAGATTTTCTTCTCTCGAGTCCTTTCTAGTCTGAGCACTCATACTCCCTTCCTATTCGAGGTACGTCCTTCTCATCTCTTTCAAGTTCCCTTAGGTTTTATTACAGTTTGATTTTTGGTGTTTTTATCTATGGAGACTTCATTTGAGGTATCCCAGAATGCCTCTTCCTGGGTTCAGAATATAGAGCCCGAAATCAATCGGATTGGGGGCTCTCCTTATCACTCCCCCTCTCCTTCTCATGGTGATGGAGGTGACAAGGGTTCTTCTTCTTCTGATGGGAGGAGCTCTGTCGCTCCGGACGCTATCGTTGCCCCCAAGCGTCGCAAACGCGCTTCTAGGATGCCCAGGATGATATAAAAAATAAGGTTATAGCTAAACGAGACATCGTAGAGTGCCTTCCTTGTAGCGAGGATGATCATGTTTTCCTTTCCCCCCTTCATCTGAGCCACACTTTACGTATGTATATAAGACCTTTTTTGAACAAATTGGACTCACTACAAAAAAAAGGTTGTTTAGCGACCGAAAATAGTGACCGAATTTTTCGGTTGCTTTTTGCGACCGAACTGGCGACCGATTGTAGGATCTACACGAAGTAGTGATTAGAGATAATATTGCGACCGAAATAGAGCGTAGCAGGGTTATTGGTCGCTATTTCCGTCGCTAAATAAAGGAGCTTAAAAGTCAGTAATTTTATTCCTTCTTAGCGACCGAAATAGCGACCGAATTAAATGCAACGGTTGAAAGTCTGAAATTTTATGTATTCTTAGCGACCGAAATAGCGACCGAATTAAATGCAACGGTTAAATTTTATTTACATTTGCGACCGATATTAATTCGGTCGCTAAGCGGCGCGTAAAAAAATTAAAATCGCGTGTGTTAGCGATCGATTGAATACTCCGTCGCTAAATTTATGAATTCAAATTTCAAATTAACTCATCCCGCGATCGAATTTAGCGACCATTTTTTATTTAAGTGATTGGCGACCGAATTAGCGACCGATTATTTCGGTCACCAAATTATAAATCCATAAAATCGTGAAATCTTTCCCTTCTTCCTCATTTCTGCCATCTCTTCCTTCCTCACCCATCTTCTTCTCACTCGCGTTCAGGCCGCCACCACCGTGCAAAGGCGCACCGCCACCACCGCCCTCTCGGTAAGCCTCCGTCCTCCTCCTCCTCTTCTTCCATCTCTTCCCTCTTCCTCTCCTCTCTTCCTTTCCCCTCTTCCTGCTCTCTGTTTTTAATCCCCCCCTCTGTTTCAGGCCGCCATACTCCGGCTACCAACACGTCTGCAGCCTCTCTCCGGTCACCACGTACGTGCAGAGCTCCTCCTACCCTCTTCTCTCCTCATTTTGTGCATTCCCCTGCTCTGCCTTGAGGTAACCATGCATGGACTCTCTATGTATCATTTTTTATTTTGCTTCATTGTTTCATTGCTTGCTTTATTGCTTACTACTGAGAAGAGCTACTTGTGTATTTCATGTGAGTTGTGAGTTGTGATATAGGTGACTGTGATTGAGTAGAACACCTTTTCATTGTTTCTAATGTAACTTGTGATTAATCTTGATGTAAATTCCTATTTAAAAATTACTGTGGTTTTCAATTTTCATTCATATATTTATATCATGTAATGAATATTAAGATACATATAATAGATGTCATTATATGAGATGTGAGATTTGTTTAAAATAAGAAACCAAGTATATGATAAAGATTGCTTGTAGAAAGTAAGATTAATTGTGTGGAGAGAAATTAGTTTTGCTTTGAGTGCAATCAGGTTTTGGTTTTAATCCATTTTATGTTGATTATAGAATGGACCGTTAAGTGTAATGATGTATCGGGTTAGAACACTTCTTGTACTCTTATTTACACGACTTGCTTGTTTATAAAAAAAATTATGGTGGTTAGTGGTTACTTGTCAAGTTTAATTCTTATGGGTTATAAATACTTATTTGGGGGAATTGGTAAAGGTATATGAAGGGTGACATTAATTGAGATGTGTTGTAGAGATGTAGAGATAATGGCAAGAAATTGTGGATAAAAGAGATTGAGACTGATATTACAGACATTAATTTGTAATTAATCTTGTTAATAGATTCATATCTTATATTTAATACTAAGATTTGTGGAAGATATGTTTGGATATGAGATATGTGAGATTTGTTTGAAATAGAAAATTAAGAATATGATACGGGTTGCTTAAGAGAAGGTAAAATTACAGGGAGAGCAAAGAGTTTTGACAGGAGAGTAAGTGTGGCTACTTTTCCAATTACGGTTTTTTTTTGGTTGGATTTGTCAAGTAAAGTTTTGTGATTTATAAATTTTAATATTTGTATTGGGAAATTGGTAGAGTAAGAATGAGTGTGAAGATCAAGGTTTTAAATTGAAGGCTGGTACTTGTATCTGAGCATGTTCATACATTTGGATTGCTATGAAGAATAGTTTATTCTCTTTAAAATAAAAATCTTTCAATAACAATGAATCAATGTAATTAGAATAATTTGATATGTATTTATTAATAACTTGTTTGGAAATGATTATGGAATCATATTTGTATATATTTACATTATAAGCATTGGAATGAATTGATAAAGTGTTATTAGTTCGTAAATGGCATGACTTTGTTGTTGTTAATATTCATTTACTAATTTAAAGTCCATGAGCTTAATTAGAAAGTCTCTTCTTGAAGCCAACAAAAGCGAGTCTCTTAGATAATGAAGGATTAAGTATAGGGTTAGATAAAATGAAGGGTTAGGCACAGTTTGCCAGGCACATGCATGACGTGCCGTCATCATTAAAACATTATTCACATTAGAAAGCAGCTTTGTACACAATATTATGAAAACAACTCTAGTTTTTTACTAATTTGTTTCATTAGGAAATGGAGCTTTCCAGAAATAGTTGTTGATGATCATCCTTACTCGGTTATCTAGGCACTTCCGGTAGGAAAAGTCCTCTCTATGACCATCCTTCAAAACGACGTAAAAGCATCTGCTTTCCTGAAAACTACTATGTTTGCTAATATGTAAAGTTGCATGTGAAGTTGCATTTCTTTGTTCTATTTTAACATGATAGTATGCTACATGGATCTTTCCATCTTTTCTTATTATCACTTGATGAAGTTTAGACATATGACTTGTTTTCCTTATCGTTTTATCAGAAAATGGACCCGACTAAATGTTTTGAGACAGCCATCCATATAGACCAGGTACAGTATCTCATCAACTTAAGAATAACGATCAGATTCACGTAATGATGGTTAAGGCATAAACTAATCATTTACTAAATTGTTCTTGTGTATTTGCAGGATTTGATTTCAATCCCGCGATCATTCTACCGTCGTTGGGGACAACAAATACCGCGTGTTGTGACTATTGAAGACAAAAGCGGAAATCTGTTCAATGGGAATATAGTAATCCATGAGGATCGCCCATATTTTGCAACAGATACAAATGGTATCAGGGAGTTGTATTTGTTGTCCACTGGTGCATTGGCAAAGTTTAAGTACCTTGGGGGTTCTCGTTTCTACATGTTCATCCCTTTGGAAGATTGATGAGTTTTGATATTTTGATTAGTACTTATTGACTGTGGTGTATTTTTATGTTTTGATCGTTAATTAGTACTTATTAAACTTTTTTTTTATAAACCATTATTAAACTTGTGTTAATTAATGTATATGTTTTCTTGATCATATTGACTGTGGTGTTTTGGATCGTTAGTACATCATATTTATGTTTTCTATTTATTTAAAAAAAATATTGGTGTATTTTGTTTATATCAGAAATTAAAAATCAATGGGGTAATAGTTGAAAAACTATATTTGGTCGGCAGGATCGTTACAGGAAAAAATAAATAAATAAAATAAAATTTTGCGACCGAAATAGCGACCGAATATCGGTCACCAAAATAGGCGAGCTGGGTATGCGACCAACTATACGGCGACCGAAATATATACTTTTGCAACCGAAATATCGGTCGCAGATTTGCGACCAAAATATAAGTTCGGTCGCTAAACATTTAGCGACCAGGGTTTCTGCTACCCCCTTAATTCGGTCGCTATACTGTATAGCAACCGAATTATCATATATAGCGACCGAAATATTCGGTTGCTAAATAGGTTTTTTTTTGTAGTGACTCTCCATTCCCTTCAGCCTGTTCGAATGCGAGGTCTTGCAAGTTATGAACGTTGGTCCTACCCAGCTTCACCCGAATAGCTGGGCATTTCTGAGAGCTTTTCAAATTATGTGTAGCCAGATAGGGATAGAGGCTACTGCTCCTAAGTTTCTGTACTTTTACCGAGTTCGATTCGGGGACCGAGTTGCCTGGATTTCTGAGTGGGATTGATCAGAGGGGGATCATCGGGCTCTATAAGAGCTCTATAAGTTTTTCAAGTCGGATTTCTTCAAAGTTCAACCTCTAAAGGGCAATGAGTTTGTCTTTTTTGACTCGGCCGAAAACCCTAAATTTCCTTTCTACCGGCAACCCCACCCTTCCAAATTTTCTGGCTATGACCTCGACTGTATGACCTCTCAGGAGCGAGCTGATGTCGAGGTCCTGAAACTGTATCCTCGGCCATTGCCTTGTGGAAGGCTTTTAAAGCTTAGTGCCTCCTCCACTCGGCAAGCTGATTTTGAATGTAAGTGGCTTTTGTTGATAAGTGGTAATTTATTCTGTAGCGTATTTATTTTATTTGACCGATTTCGTTTTTGTATTGATAATGGGGAAGTTCAACTATAAGGCCCTGATGAAGAAGTCGGCTAATCAAGCAGCTGGCGGATCAGCTATAGCCTCAAATGTCAAGGGGAAGAAAAAGAAGGTTGTTGAAGCTTCTGACCTGAACATTCGTCCTCCGAAGAGGACTCGGGAAGACCTGACGTCCGAGGTCCCGATTAGAAGTCCTTCACCTCTGCTGATGATTGAAGAAACTCCTCCTGCTGCCAAGAGGTTGAACAATGCTCCCATGGTGACCGATCTTACTTCGGACACCAAATGGTACAATGGGAACTGCAACCCGGGGATCAGATCGCTCTGGGGAAATGAGTTCAACCCTGTAGGCCTGATTGATGGCCAAGTGATGAAACCGTCCGATGCTCGGCTTTTGTTGGAGCAAGGGCCTGAGGAAAGTATAGAGGCGGCCACTGCCTATGCTCTCCGGATCGCCTCAATCACCCGCTTTTGGAGCCAACAGCTTATTGATAATGTCAAGAAGATGGAGGTAATGAGAGCAGATGCGGCTCGAGCTTTGAGGGTGAGGGACGAGCTTGCTCAGGCCGTGGCCAAGTGTGAGGAGCAAGCCCGGGTCATCGGTCAGCTGAAGGCCCAAAAGGCTGAGCTGGAAAAAGACAATACCACCCTCATGGGCGAGCTGGAAACGGAAAGATCTGACCGGATCAGCCTTCAGAAAGTCATAGAGGGGCTTCAAGCCGAGAAGGAGGCCGGTCTGGAGCTGCGGAAGTTGCTGAAGGCCGAGAAAGAGGCCAATATCAAGCTTCAGTCTGATCTAGCTGAAGCCGAGGCTTCTATTATGAAAGAGCACGTTAACGGCTTCTCCCGAGCCGTGAAGCAGCTTCAGTACTTCCACCCGAATGCTGACTTCTCCTGTGCTGACGTGGATAAGGATTTTAACCGAGTCGGAATCCTAGTTCCATTGTCCGAGCTGGAGGATGAGGAGGAAGCATCTCAAGAAGAGGAGGATGAGGGGCAAGCAGCCGATGAGGGACCCGATGGAGAAGGTGAAATGGTCCTACCTGGTCAATCTTCCGCTCTTCCTCCGAGTGCCGAGGACGAAAACAACTCATGAAATTGTTGCTTATGGGGATAGTAAACTAGGAAACATGTTCTTAGGGCAATCCCCTTTTTTATTTTGAACTCTTATGTATTCTGGGTTTTTGCCCACTTTTGTTAATGGAATTACGTGCTAACTTATGAGTTACTGTTTACTTAGAAAGTGCTTGCAACTATCTCTCTAAGTTAGTACTCGTCTTTTATAGTTTACGCGATTTACTCGAATAGTCGGAGCTCGGAATACCTGTAGGTTCTTTCCTACCTTCTTAGGCATGGGTTGCCTTTTTAGGTTTTAGCCATTTGACCCCGGTTTGGTTGATCTTGGCTCGAACTATCTCTTCAGGTTTTAAGTTGTTTTTTACCTTTATAGGGTCGGCATTTCGACCTTAACTCTGTCGATTTTAGCTCAGTGGCGCCTCTTTAGGTTTTTAATTGTTTTTCACCTTTATAGGCTCGGCATTTCAACCTCAACTTGGTCGACTTTAGCTCGGACAACCTCTTTAGGTTTTTAACTGTTTTTTAATCTCCATAGGCTCGGCATTTCGACTTCAACTCGGTCGATTTTAGCTCAGATAGCCTCTTTAGGTTTTTAGTTTCTTTTTACCTTTATAGGCTCGGCACTTCGACCTCAACTCGGTAGATTTTAGCTCGGACAGCCTCTTTAGGTTTTTAGCTGCTTTTTACCTTTATAGGCTCGGCACTTCGACCTCAACTCGGTCGATTTTAGCTCGGACAGTCTCTTTAGGTTTTTAGCTGCTTTTTGTAAATAAATTTCTAATTAAAACAGTATTTTTGCCTAATAGCGCAACTGGAAATGATTTTATTTATTTAATTTTTTCGGGTGTGCCTCATTAAAACCTTCTCGGCCAAAACCTCATGGGAAAAAGACCAAGATAGGAAAAAGAGTGCATCACCTATAACCTTAACTAAAATAAAACTTAAGGTGGAAAGTGTTCCATGTTCTTGGAACAGCCTTTCCTGACAATTCTTCTAGCCTGTAGGCTCCATTTCCCGGATTTTCAACTATCCTGAATGGGCCAGACCAGTTCGCTGCGAGCTTACCCTCTTTGGGGTCTTTTCTCGTGTCGTTTTGCAATCTCAGCCCTAGGTCACCTTGCACAAATTCCCTCGGCCGCAACCTCGAGTTGTACTTCCGAGTTGCTTTTTGCTTGCATAGCTCATCTCTGATTTTCGCCTCGTCTCGGACTTCTTCAACCATGTCAAGCTCAACTCGAAGTTCTTCTTCGTTCTTACTTTGGTCATGGTGCTGCCTCCGGAAAGAGAGTTCGCCGAGCTCAACTGGAATCATTGCATCGGTTCCGTAGGTTAGCCTGAATGGCGTTTCACCAGTTGAAGACTGCGGTGAGCAATGGTAAGCCCATAGGATGCTCAGTAATTGTTCAACCCAAGCCCCTTTTGATTTGCCTAACCTTCTTTTGAGCTCGTTTAGGATGACTTTATTGGCTGCATCTGCTTGTCCATTCGTTTGTGGGTGCTCAACCGAGGTCACTTTATGTTTAACTCCAAGGTTGGAGTAGAACTCTCTGAGCTCTTTATCGGTGAACTGCTTTCCGTTATCTGTGATGATTGCATAAGGGAGGCCGTGCCTGCATATGATGTTTTTCCATACGACGCTCTGAACCTTTTTAGCAGTTATAGTGGCTAATGGTTCTGCTTCAATCCACTTGGTGAAGTAGTCTACACCTACCAGCAGGAACTTGACTTGACCTTTGGCAACCGGGAAGGGACCGACTATGTCCATCCCCCACATAGTAAAGAGCCATGGCGAGAGAATGGAATGGATCTCTTCTCCTGGAACACGTGCTATGTTGGAGAACTTACGCGGTGGCTCACACCTGTTAGTCCAAGTAGTACAATCCAGTCTCATGGTTGGCCAGTAAAACCCCGCTCGCAAGACCCGAGCTGCCAGAGATCGGCCCCCTGAGTGCATCCCACAGATTCCTCGGTGCATCTCATCCATTACGTACTCGGACTGCTCCTTAGCTAGGCACTTCAGTAATGGCATGGAGAATCCTCGTCTATACAGCTCGCCGTCTCGGATGGTGTAATGGCAAGATTTAAGACGAATTCGCCTCGCCTCCTTAGGGTCACTGGGCAATTTGTCCGAGGCTAGATATTCCCAAATCGGTGTCATCCAGCCACGATCATAGTGCTCGGTCATTATTACTTCGGCACTTTTTATGCTCGGTTCGAGGAGGTTTTCCTGAATGAAAGTTCTTAGCTGGCCAGCTTTCTTGGTGCTAGTCAACTTAGACAACAGATCTGCCCTGGAATTTTCTTCCCGAGGTATATGCTCAATAGTGAAATTATCAAATTTCGAGACTAGGCTATTAACCTTGCAGAGATATCCGGTTAGTTGGGGATCCTTTGTTTGATAATCTCCCGAGACTTGTCCTGTTACAAGCTGTGAGTCACTTCGGCATTTTAATTCTCGGACCCCGACTTCTTTAGCTAGCATCAGTCCAGCAATAAGGGCTTCATATTCTGCTTGGTTGTTTGAAGCAGTAAACCCAAATTTTAAGGATTGTTCTAGAATTAGATCATCCGGACCTTCGAGAATTATTCCAGCCCCGCTTCCCTTCAAGTTAGATGATCCGTCAACATATAGGAGCCAGACGAAGGTTTCCGACCTCGGCTTAGAAGAGAGCTCGGCAATGAAGTCGGAGAGGCATTGTGCTTTCATGGGCCCCCTCGGCTCATATTTCAAACCGAATTCCGACAACTCTATTGACCGGGCTATCATCCTTCCGGCTAGATCGATCGGGTTTCCTGAGCACTTGCTTTATTGGATGATCAGTTTTGACTATCACTTGGTGCGACTGGAAATAAGGTCGTAACCTCCGAGCTGCCATAACTAGGGCGAGGGCTAGTTTTTCAATTATTTGATACCGAGTTTCTGCGTCTTTCAGGATTCTACTAACATAGTACACCGGCATCTGTTGCTCTTCCTCTTCCTGGATGATCACTGCACTTATTGCATAATCGTTGACAGATAGGTACAAGTACAAATCTTTGCCGAGCTGAGGCCGAGTGAGGATTGGGGGAGAGGCTAGGAAGAGTTTCAGATCTTCAAAGGCCTTCTCACACTCTTCAGTCCAGATGAAATCTTTCAGTTTTTTCAAGAGTCGGAAGAAGGGTCTTGCCTTTTCTGCAGACTTCGGGAGAAAGCGGGATAGAGAAGCTAATCGGTCGGCTAACCTCTGAATTTCTTTCACATTCTGAGGACTCCGCATTTCCATAACGGCTTTGCATTTATCCGGGTTAGCTTCGATCCCCCTTTGTGTTAGCATATATCCTAAGAACTTTCCTCCTTGTACACCAAAGGAGCATTTTTCTGGATTTAACCTCATGTTGTATTTTCTGAGTTGGCTGAAAATTTCTTCGAGGTTGGCTGGGTGTTGCCTTGGATCATCGGATTTTACCACCATATCATCAACATATACTTCTAAGTTCTTTCCGATTTGGTTGACGAAAACTTTGTCCATAAGCATTTGATATGTTGCACCAGCATTTTTTAAGCCGAAGGACATTACCCGATAGCAGTAGTTTGCCCCATCAGTCATAAATGCTGTTTTTTCTTCATCGGGTGGATACATCCTGATCTGGTTATAACTTGAGTATGTGTCCAGAAAAGACTAAACTTTGTACCCTGAGGCCCCATCCACCTGTCTGTCAATGTTGGGAAGAGGTTAAGAATCTTTTGGGCATGCCTTGTTGAGATCGGTGTAGTCGGTGCACATTCTCCATTTACCATTGGCCTTTCTAACTAACACCACGTTGGCTAGCCAAGTAGTGTATTTCACTTCTCTGATGAAATTTGCTTTTACTAGTTTGGAAGTCTCCTCGGCTACTGCTCGGCATCTTTCCTCGCCAAGTTTCCTTTTTCTCTGAGCTACAGGCTTGGCTTCGGGACATATGGATAGCTTATGGCACATAAAATTGGGGTCTATACCAGGCATATTCGATGTCTTCCAAGCGAACAGATCGACATTCTTTCTTAAGACCGCATGAAGCCTTTGTTTGAGTGAGGGGTCGAACTGACTGCCGACTTGGGTGCATTGTTTAGCTTGGGCTCCCAACTGGAACCTTTCTCAGGACTCTGTTGGTTCGACTTTGGACTCGTACATCTCCGTCCTTGGGTCCAGTTCAAACATGCTTACCGAGCTGGCTGAAGTTACCGAACTGACCGAGCTTACCACCTCTGCTTTATCATCCTTGACTCTCTTTGCGACATCCTGGTTTCGGGTAACCTTTAGGCTATCAACAATGCATTTCCTGGCTAGCCTTTGGTCAGCCCGGACTGCGACTATATCTCCGGATTCGGTTGGGAATTTCATTGTCAGGTGTGGGGTAGAGACAATCGCTCCGAGTTCATTCAACGTCGGTCTTCCAATAAGGATGTTGTACGACGTGCTGGCATCTACAATAACGTACCTGACTGATACGGATTTGGAGAGTTTTCCTTCTCCAAACGTTGTTAAGAGGTCTATGTAACCTCGTGTTTTGACTTGCTCCCCGGCGAACCCTACTAGCTTGTCTTCATGCTCTTTTATCAGCTTTTCTAGAATTCCAAGTTTCCTTAAGGTTGCCAGGTATAGAATATCGATCGAGCTCCCCTGGTCAATAAGTGTTCGTTTGACCGAGAAGTTGGCTAGTTCGACCGTTATCACCATTGGGTCATCTTGGTTTGGATCCACCCCTCGGAAATCATCATCTGTGAAAGTTATTGGAGGTCTTGTCCTTGTAGGCTTTCCAGACACCATGTTGACGGATCGGAGGGCTTTTACATGATGCCGTCGAGCTGAGATCGTCATTCCTCCTCCTGCGAATCCTTCCGAGATTGTATTGATGATCCCTCTGACTCTGATTCTTCATTAGGAGCCCTTTGATTACTTAACTGGTCTCCGCCCTGATTGTTTCCTTGCAGGTGTGCATCTCGGTTACGGTTGTCATAACCGCGTCTCCGTCGTCTTCGACCGGCTCGTCCGCCTCCATTATCATCTCGGCGGACGAAACGATCAAGACGGCCTGCTCGTACCAAGTCCTCAATTTTTTCCTGGGTTGTTCTACAGTCTTCAGTGGAGTGACCATAGTTTTGATGCCACACGCATTCTTTGCTTCTGTCGGCATTGACCGGTGTTTTGGATGGTCGAGGTAAGGTGAGTAACTCGGTGTTGCATACCTCCTGGAGGATGGTTGCCTGAGATCGGTTTAATGGCGTATAAGACTGGTACCTGGGTTGCCTCTCCGAGAATCCTCTTTCATTGGTCTTTTGGGCCCTTTGTGGATCAGCCCCCCTGTTTCTCTCTTTGTTTGAGACCGAGCTCTTGTCTTCAAAGCCTCTTTCTCTCCTTTTGAATTCTACCATCTCTTCCGAGTTCATGAAACTTGTAGCTTTTTCCTGCAACTCTTCAAAATCTCTCGGTGGTTTTCAGGATAAATACTCAAAGAACAGCCCTGGCTTCAGACAGCCCATGACGGTGTGAAGGTAGAGTTCCGAGATCATGTTGGGAATTAAGATTTGTTTAGCATTAAAACGAGCCATATAATCTGAGTGATTCATTCCTTTCTTGTTTAAAATTCACCAGCGAGACCGAGTGCCTTTTATGCCTTCGGCTTGCTGTGAATTATGCGGGGAACTTAGTTACAAGCACATCAAAGGAATCAATTGACCGAGGTGATAGATTCTTTAGCCAGGTTAAGGAAAGGCCTTGCAAAGTGGTTGGAAAAACTTTGCACATGACGGCCTCCGAATCGGTTACCAAGTAAACAGAAGAAATAAAGGATTCCACGTGCTCAGTTGGGTCAGTGGTACCATTTAATTTATCGATGTTAAGGGGCTTAAAGTGTCTAGGCATGGTTACCTCATCGATGTCATCCGTGAACGGCAACCTCGGTTGTCGGTCTGTTACCCTTTCTTTTTGGATGGTCCTTTCTGTATGAGATTTAGCCTCTGAAGCCATTGGGGGAGGTTTGGTCTTGGATGATCGGTTAGCTTCCCGAGGAGATGGCACGTAGGATGGATCTTTTTGGCTAGCCTCGGGTGAGGATTGCTCTTCATCGGGAGGTGTCAATGATCTCTCTCTTTTCCGAGTTCTCAAAAGCCTTTGATTTTGCGCACGTATCTCCTCGTTCTCCTTCCGCAGCTGCTTTAGCTGTGCCATAACCTCTTCCAGCCGAGGGTTATCTTCATTGATGGGAGGAGGAGGATGATTGACGTGGTTCTGGTTTGTGTTCGAGGTCTCATGATCTTCATGGTTCATGCTGTTCGTCCCTCCCCTTGGACCATTCCGTGTAGTCACCATCAAGCTTTTCTTGTGGAACCGGGCAAAGTTTTTCCTTGGCCCCACGGTGGGCGCCAAATGTTCCTGCCGAGATCCGACTTGCCGGAATCTCGCCGTAGAACGTCAAACCAAGGGTGAACAATGGGGGTTGTTTTAGATTATGGCTTGACAGAACGTTGTATTCCGGTCCTACGTATCCCAATGGGAATCAAAGTCAGACGTAGTTCTAGGTTCAACCCTTGGCTATACGGCGATCTCGATCCCCTAATCTTGTATCCGATGAATACCAGCGAGCAAGGACTTTTCAATAGTCTCTTGGTCGAGCTAGTTTCTCTAATACGCTTAAGGGAGAGTCACCGGGGTTCAGAGAAAAGTGAGTCTCTCTCTTGGGTTCTCCTCCTTTTATAATAGGATTCCCATATCTTTAAGAGATCTGGATTTATCTCCTTTTATCTCTTAAATCTTCTTTGAGATGTGATTTCCTTAATTTAAGATATATTATCTCTTTTAACCGGATAAAGTTATGTGAGATAATATCATGATTGATTAAGATAATATCTTAAATTGATCTCCTAACCGGATAAGGTTATTTGAGATAATATTAGGATTATTTTAAGGATAATTATCAATATCTTATCCCTTAATTTAAGGGATATTATCTCTTCTAACCGGATAAGGTTGTTTGAGATAATATCAGGATTAATAAAGATAATATCGATATTTTATCCTTCACTCCTTGTTTGGATCGGGTATCCAAACTCGGTGGCCGGGTTTACTCCTTGGCCAGTACAACACCAATTAGAAAAGATAATCTAGAACTTCCAAATTTTGCAACAATCCAATCCCACAAACAAACCTTTATATTATCTAATACAGAAATAAAATCAAAGCTGGGTATATTAAACAGATTGCTATTGCGCATTAACCACAAAGACCAAACCATCGAATGTCAAACTAGCTGCTAAATATTCTTCACCTTATTACCACGGATCAAACCATGATGAGATACATAATGATTTGTGCCATCAAAAGGTAAAATTAAACAGGTAAAACATTGTAAGACCAAACCAACCAGATATAAAAGTCCAAACCTAATAGGATATTGTGTAATCAAATAATAGGTGTTGCGATGACTCATACAAACATCACAATAATTAAACAATTCCTTGGACATCATCAATCACCCTTCTATGAAGAAGATTTATCCGGGTAGGGGTAGGTAGATGGTCCAAAGTTATTGCCAATATATATATATATGCCATGTGATACTAGCAAGAAAGAGAGAGATGTAACGATGGTACATGATTGATCTTGCTACTTGTGTTGCTCGATGGACACAGGATCTACAAACAATGAAAGAACGCATTCTTTCAGCAGTTTCCCATTTGTGTATTTGTCCTCTCCGTTTTCATACATAACCTCGCTTATACGTGCTAAATTAGCTACACAATCAAGCACGGGCTTTGGGATATCATTTGTCTTGAAGTACTCTTCATTTATAATCTTCCAACAATCTTCGACGTCCTTGTAAATTAGTTCGTAAGCCTTTTCTTGTGAAATGCCATATTGCTTCATGCAACATTCAATAGCTGAGGCAACATGTACTCTTTGCTGCTCAAACTAGAAACCAAAGCAAATCAAAGAGTTCAATTAGAAACATCGAAATTTCCAGTATTTACTTTATTAAGCTAAATAATTCACTAATAAAAGAACTAAAATTGAAGCACAAGATGTGCTCAATTCTAGAACCAAAGACTAACAATAACTAGACTTACGAAAACTACAGCAGAAGAAAAACCCCAAAAAGCCTCAAACATGTAGTAATTGCAAATATTTATTGAATTAATAAATCTAGGCTACTTCATATATTTTTGCTTTAATGAATTAATAATGGTTACAAATATATAACCAAAACCAAAAGTTCAATGAGAAATGAATTTGTACCTTATGAGAGGCCATGTCATCTTGGCTTCTGACAATAACTGAAACAGCTTTAAAGATATTTGGATCACTGGAAATCCAATCAAACACCTCTTTTGTAGCAAATTTTCCGAGGCCAATAAACAATGTCAACAGAAGTGTGATTGAGGTACTAAATATTCCATTAACCTTGTACTCATCATATGTTGGAATGTAGCCCTCATGGCACCATTTTGCTTCAACCATGTAGGCTTGTATTAAGTCACAAATCTGTAAGTAAAATAATCAATATAGATATATTGAATCATACAATGAAGAATTCAGGTTTCAATATAGAAATTGCAAACATACAGCTTTTTTAACACGTGGCATAACGAAGCTTGATTTTCCACTCTTTGTTGTCATCAACTCTATTTCATCACACACTTCTACAACTGTTTCAAATACCACTTTCATGCACTGCGGAAGAGATTTGATAATACTAATATCCCATCTGAAGATAAGATTAAAAAAAAATCATTGTGAGATGAAAGTCATCATGCTACTTTTTCAGCCATTCTCCCATTGATGTTGTTAATATAAATTGGTGATTAATTCTTTTAATCAAATAATATTCACGCGGCGATATATATATATATATATATATATATATATATATATATATATATATATATATATATAATACAAGAAAATGCTATGAATTTAAAAATACACGAATATGTTAATATATATATATTCGTGTATTTTTAAATTCATAGCATTTTTCTTGCATATATCTTTGTGTTTAAACACTTGTATATAATTTTGAGAAATTGAAGTTTAATTATTTAAAAGTTTGAAAGCACGTGTGCTTGTCCAATGTATCACATGCAACGTAAAATGTTTAGTGTATCTGTAAATACGCATGTACCAGTAGTATGTATTTGTAAGGTAATTAATAGAAAATCCAAGAATAAGTTTACAATAAAGTCAAGAAATCAAATCAAATGAGTTTCTAAAAGAATTTCTCCGTTTCCTTTATTATTGTAACATAATCTAATCTATAGTTGAAGAATATCGACTTTTTGACCAAACTGGGTTCCTTTTAGAAACTATTTATCAGTTTAGGGTTGAATGCGCCACTGCAGTTGGCGCCTACTGTTTTATAAAAAAAAAAAGAAAAGAAAAGGGGAGGCGCATTTGGCAGTGGCGTCCTCCCCTGCTAGCTGAGAGCGCTACAAATGCGCCATCAGAGCAAAGAACTCTTTTTTTAAAAATTTTTATTTTTTTAAAAAAATAAAAGTTTTATTTTTAAAAAAACACATTCACCAGATAATGAATTGAATTCACCAGATATTTACACATACTTAACCAAAAAAATTTATTTCTCAAAAAAACTCATTCACCAGATAATGAACTGAATTCATCAGATATTTGTACCCGATTCACCAGATATTTACACATACTTAACCAAAAAAATTTATTTGACTTTTTTAAAAAAATAAAAATTTTATTTCTAAAAACACCCATCCACCAGATAATGAACTTAATTCACCATACTTACCCGAAGAGAATGGTCTGAAGGGAGACCCAAGGCTCCCAGCCATCTCTCAAGCAAGGAACTGATCTCGGTTTTTTGACCAAACTGGGTTCCTTTTTGATAAAGTATCTATATAAAAAAACAAGAAGTCATAAAAAAAATCCCGTAATAATGAGTAGTAAATAATATCACAGTAGGCATAAAAAAACAATAGCAATAACAATTTACACTAATAAATATTCATCAATTATTACAGTAGTAAAAAAAAATATTTGGTGAGAGCATTGCAGAAAATCTCCGGAGTGAAATTAAGAAGATGGGTTTACCTGAGATGAATATTCCTTGATCCTGTCGCTGATGGTTCCGTCTAAAGCTCTCTCAGCAAGCTCATAATATACAGATTCCCTTTCTCATTATATTATATATAATACAAGAGAAACCGCGGTGTCTCCATAATCAGGTCAGGTATGTGCAAATATCTGGTGAATTCAGTTTATTATTTGGTGGATGGGTTTTTTTAGAAATAAAATTTTTATTTTTTTAAAAAAGTCAAATAAAATTTTTTGGTTAAGTATGTGTAAATATCTGGTGAATCGGGTACAAATATATGGTGAATTAAGTTCATTATCTGGTGGATGGGTGTTTTTAGAAATAAAATTTTTATTTTTTTAAAAAAGTCAAATAAATTTTTTTGGTTAAGTATGTGTAAATATCTGGTGAATCGGGTACAAATATCTGATGAATTCAGTTCATTATCTGGTGAATGAGTTTTTTTGAGAAATAAATTTTTTTGGTTAAGTATGTGTAAATATCTGGTGAATTCAATTCATTATCTGGTGAATGTGTTTTTTTAAAAATAAAACTTTTATTTTTTAAAAAAAATAAAAATTTAAAAAAAAATTGCTGCTACAGTAGCGCACTGTAGGTAGCACTACTGTAGCTAGCCGGGGAGGACGCCACTGCCAAATGTGCCTCCCCTTTTCATTTTTTTTTTTTATAAAACAGTAGGCGCCAACTGCAGTGGCGCCTTCAAAGGCGTCATCTGCAGTGGCGCCTTTGACCCGTCAGACCCAAAAATAATAAAATATTTAAAACGACCCCTCATTAATAAATAGTTTCAGAACAACCCTAAACTGATAAATAATTTCTAAAAGGAACCCAGTTTGATCAAAAAAACCAAGAGTATCAACCTTTGGAATGCCTTTGTGAAGAGTTCAAGTTCGTCAATTGTGCCGTAAGCATCATAAGTATCATCGAGAAGAGAGATACAAGAAATCATTTTGCTCGTAATCCTTCTCCCGATGCTATATTCAGACTCGCATGACAGGGCCAACGACCAAATGTAGGACTCAACTGTCCTCTCTCTAGCGTAAGGGACCCTTGTCCCAAAGTTTGACATTTTCATCCATCTGTAAAACAAAATACAATTTATATCCAATTAAATATATATATATATATATATATATATATATATATATATATATATATATAAATTATTATTTAGTTCAAAATATACACAAATCATTCCCTTCTTTATGATCTAATTGTTTATAGGATAGCCTACTACGATATGAATATCTTGATTGGGTCAAAAATTAAAGGTGAGTGGTTTAATTGTGATTCATTGTGTCAAGAATTTTCTAACGGTATGCTAGTAAATTAATCCCTAAAATTATTTTGCACTTGTAGAACAGACTCTAAATTTAATTATTGTATATATAATTTGTTTCTGAATTTTAAAACTTATATCAAATTAACACTTTTTAAGGACACACACACATATATACTATTGAGTTGATCCTTGAATTATTTAGGAATTTTCAAGTAAGTCCCTGAACTAAAAAAAAAATTTAATTGTGTCATCGAACTTTTATTAAGTTTTTAATTAGGTTCTTGAACTAAAAAGTTTCTGATTAGGTCTTTGAACTTATATAAAATTTTCAATTGGGTCCCTAAGGTAGGGTTTCGTGAAGAAGTCGTTAAGCTTGCTGATGTGGAATGTGGCCTGTAAATTTTCCCCCCAATTTTGTATTTAGGGTTGTAAGAGATCAAAATACTGAACCAGAAGACCAAAACGTGACTTGCGATTACTTCTCCTTCAACTGAATAAACAGATACTTCCTTCCACAATCTCTATTTTACGGTTGCATATCCCTCCCTCAAAATAGTTTCGTCCAAAATAGCTCCCCCACTTGCAACTTACTACATCTCACTTCATATTGTTGCAACTTGTTGTGCCAATGTCTTATGGTTCATCCTCCACCCAAACCACACATAGATGACTGATATAGGTACCCATCTTGGATGGAATTGGTAATCTTCCGTACAATTCAACATATTATCTACTTTAGGGACCCAATTGAAAATTTTTTATAAACTCAGGGACCTAATTAAAAAAATTTAGTTCAGGGACCCAATTGAAAATTTTATACAAGTTCAAGGACTCAATTAAAAATATGTTTAGGGACCTACTTAAAAATTCTCAAATAATTGAGGGAGTAACTCAATAGTTAAACCTATATATAAAGGACTAATTTGATTTGATAGTGTTTTCTTAATTTCGTGGACTAGCTCATACAATATCTAAATTTATAGATAAGGGGTAATGGTACCTTGTACTCTTGATTAATTACTTTTGTCTATCAAAAGTAAAACATTGATTTATTCATTTTCACAAAGCAATTGTGGAGAGTTTCTTGGATTTCATATAAATTGATGTTATATAGTACTTACTTGGCGATACTGCCGATTTCTTTTTGATGCATTTTCTGCAGACTATTAAAATTTGCTTTCGCAAAGGTTAGCAGGATCTCATTATGAGAAGGATTTTCTTCATAGACAGCAATGTGAGATCTTGCCTTTGACCTAGGTTCTCTCTTGTGAAGGGGTATGCTTAAGCTGCGATTGATTTGCACAGAAAGAGATGGATTCAAGTTATTGGCTAAGGACTTTAGGCGAGTATACGTGAAATCATGTGCTTCATCCAGTATATCATCACCATGAACCCTTAATTGTGAAGCTTCGTACAAACTCCATAGCCCTTGAACATCATTGACAAGTGTTTCGTTGAAATTCCCTTCGTCATTTTTGAATTTGTTGAATACATCTGTTAAAATCATCAAACATATGAATTAATACTTGGATTCTGTATTTGTGATGCAAAAGGCATCTTATTTTACTTGGTTGTAAGGATTTTGTTGCATGAGTTGGGGTATCCTTATATTCCTTTTTAATTCTAAGTTGATTTATAAAAAAATAAGGATTTTGACAACAATTCTGTGGATTTGATAAGATATTATTGGATGTTTGTGTAAAATTTATTTACACTGATAGTGAATAAAAATTAAATTCATAATGTAAGTAAGTATCACCAATAAAGATATACATACCTGATGAAATTTGATATCCTTGTTGCCTAAGCAGACGAAAGAGTAGAGCTAGAGAGTGAAGGTCACCCTCAGCTGTGGCGATGTTATTTTTACTAACGAAGTTGTGAATTTGTTCCAGGGCTTCATTAATTTCATGTTCAAAATGATAAGACACACCCAAACATTGGAGTGAGTCAATGAATTTTAGTTTTTGTAAGATACTATCATTAATTAAAGTTTGAAACAACTTTTTCACTTCCTCTTTTAGCATTCGAACTTGTTGCGTCATGCTGTCATCCACTTCCTGAAATGTAGTAACTAGGAATAAATTTTTTAGAGAGAATTAAAATTTAGATACTAAAAACTGTTATGATAAAATTCATTTATACACCAGTTACCTGTAATTTACATAGGTTCAAATTATGAAGAAGATAATTGGAATACAAATTTAAATAAACTTGTATTAAAATCCAATAATTATGCTTAAAAATACAGAAGATCATGGTCTATAGTTTAGTTCATTTTCTGTTTTTGCTGTAAAGTGGTAGTCCTTTGGTGATTCTTGGTCTTGTGATGGCATTTGGATATTGTTCTATTTTCTAGTGTCTTTGGTACCTTTGTTCTTGTATATGGGTAAGCACCCTTTGCTTCTGTCTATATATTTTTTGTTCATAAAAAAAAAGGAAGAGGAGTTGAGAGAAGCTTCGTCAAAAAAAAAAAAAAATTGTTGAGAAAAGCTGACTCACGTTTTAATTAGCTTGACTCACTAATAAATCAAATGTATTTTCTCGATTCCTCCCTCATGAATTTGGCTCCTTTATTCATCTCAAAATTCATTAGCTGTTCTCAAGCTTTTTTAACCACTTTCGAGTACTGTATTAATGGAACTTTTTGAGCTTAGTTAAACTTGAATTTATAATTCAACTAATTTATTTATGTACACTCAGTTACATATATTTAATCATAGAGGAAATTACACACATATTTCTTGGGCTGCTTTGTAATTACATATGACACTCTTCTAGCTTATCAACAAAAAACAAAAACATATGACACTCTTCTTATAAAAAGAAAAATAATAAAATAATAAAATAATAAAAATAATAATAATTACATATGACACTCCTATGGACTACGGTCTAGCTTAGGCTCGACTCACTAAGAAATTGAATACGGCCTTGCTCTTTTATTTTATTGATTTTTTTTCATTTAATTTTTTGTATTTTATCATTTTAAATTTTTTAGGTCAAGCCCGCTTAATCTAACCCCCGCTCATAACGAAAAACAGAAACCGATCTGCAAAAGCAAGAGGGAAGAATTTTTTTGGTGAGTCTTTTAAATTTATACGAGAACATATATGTGTGTGTGTGGGGATCATACCATGGGTTCTGAAGCATATTGAAGGAAAAAACCTCCCCAAATGTCAGGTGGAAAACTCGCGAGAGGTCGCGTGATTGGAGATACAACATCCCCATGGTTGGTTGAATCAACAGGTACTGAAGATGGAAGAGACATTCTTTGCTTTTATGAAGAAAAAAAATGTGTGGCTTAGGCTTATGAATGAGTGAGAGTATCCTGAATGGATATGGGTAAAGGTCTTTGCGATGTCGATATATTTACAGGGAATTGATTAAGATTTTTTTAATTAAATTTTTGATTGAGTTCAATTATTTAATTAAATCATGTCCAAGCCTTACACTCGCCATATATATATATATATATATATATATATATATATATATATATATATATATATATATATATATATATGATAAAAGTATACATATCATCATACTTTATATGTAAAAACACTTTGTATATCATTCTATAATAATGGCAATTTTTTATGAAAAACATTTTTTATTTGTGTGTTAAAACGACGGTCATAAATTTGTTTTTAAAATAAATAATAAACATTTTTAAACACTCAAGTGGACAATATTTTAAAGGAGACTATTCTACCAATAAATTGATGATGATGATTTTAACGGCCTTTGTTATTTATATCGAGGAAATACGTAGAACTTTATTGAGAGTGTTTAAATTTATTTATAGTTTCTTTTTTATACTAGTCAAGATGTTATGGATTTTTTTATTTTTGGATTATGAAAATGTAATAGTCTAGAATTTTTTAATTTCACATAACACATGTTAAACACATATTTCTATTTGTAATTTTTTGATCAAAAATTCTATTTATAGATTATCATATAATATTAAAATCTTTATTAAATACAAAATTGATAAACTTAAAAAATAAATTAAGAAAAAATTCATACATGCAAAAATAATTAAGTTATAAATGAGTTAAACAAGTGAAGCTCAAACTTTACTCTTTTTTAACAAGTCAGGTTGTTTCTAGTTAGACTCGTTTAAATAAAGGAACTAAGTGCCAACGAAATTTTGTCCAGTTGGTAATGATACGAGGTCGTGAGTTTAAATCCCACTACCGATGTGAGGACCTTGTTGGTGGGTAATCTATAAGTACCTCTATAAGCGTCTTTTGAGTCATTAGGCCTGCCCTGTCCTTCCCTGGTGAATCCCCGGAACCCAACTCATCTAAACTTTTTATAATCAAAAAAATAAAAATAAATAAAGGAGTTGTTCCGTCCAAATATCTCAGGTGGGAGATACTCGTCCGGTGAAACTCTGTGTGGGTGTTTTTGGAATAGCTTGACAGAATTGGTATTCTGCTCCTACGTATCCCAGGTGGGAATCAAAGCAACGTAGTTCTAAGTGAGGGGGTTGGTCCCCTATCTATAGAGATGTTTTGGTATAACAGTTTGAGTTGGACTGTTATTGAGATCCTATCTGATAGGATCGTATTGTTATCATAACTAGATAAAGATAAGGATAAGGCTCCGAGTTATACGGAGGGATATTTGGACCAGCGAGATATTTGACTTGGTCAGACTCAGTCAGTCGTGACTAGATTGCACCGGACCGAGGTGTCTTCATCCACGGTCAATCATGGGATGGGTCCGAGTATTTAAGCTCGGCTGACGAGCGCATTAACGAGTCCTCGGCTTTGGAGGAGTTCGGGCCAAGGCCCATTTATAAGAATAAGCTCGGTCAGTCCAGTGTATCAACAAGTCCTCGGCCTTATACTTTCGGCCAGTACACAAGCCCCCCGAGCTCTGAGCTTAAATAAGCGAAAGAGCTGACAAGTATTAAACCGAGCTTATGGTTCGGCCACGTGGACTTTCCTCCTCCCGTATTTCAAACTGTCATTTCAACTGACCCTTCCTTCTCCCCCTTTGTCAGAGAAGGCAATCATTCCCCTTCAATCTTCTGCTGCACATTATAGGTGAGTAACCCTAGAGTTCCGCGCTCATTTAATGAGGGGAAAATTAAAAGTCGCGCCCATTTTCCTTTTTTATTTAAAGGAACGCGGACCGTTGATCGTATCTCATCATCAACCGTATCAGCTATAAATATCTCCTATAACTCCACCTTATTCCTCCTTGCCCACTACCTTCCTCCGCTCTTCATCTCTGTCTTTCAAGTTTCTGCAATCGATTTTCTGCCTTTCGCTCTTCAGGTACGCCCAGCCTTCTTCCTTCTTTCGTATTTCTAAGTTTATTTCTGGGTTTCGGTCATGAGTTCATCTGAGTCCACTGAGTCAAACACCTCGCCTCTGGTGGAACGCGAGGTTTCCCCCATTGGGGGTTCTCCTTCCACTTCTGTTCCTTCACAAGAACCAAACATCGGTCAGGTAAGGCCGTCCTCCTCTGGGTCGTCTTCTTCTGGGTCTGGTTCTTCTGGGTCTGGTTCTAGTAGGCCTGGTTCTCCCTCCCCCCAAATTTCCAAACCCTCAGCACGCAAACGACGCCAAAGGGTTCCAAAAGACCCTATTCCCGATATTACCCTTCCTAGGTATACTTGGGTTAAGGGGGAGGTTGGAGTTTATTTTTCTAGCTATCAATCTTCAGATTCAATTGCTCGTCTTCGGTCCCAGATTACTGTCTCGGCATCTGGAGACGAATCTGAGTTTATTTGTTCTCCATGCTCGGGTACCGAGTATGTTTTCCTCAGGGCTCATCCTTCTGAGCCTCCTTTTACATATATGTATAAAACACTTTTTTGTCATCTGCGTGTGTCTCTTCCTTTTACCGAGTTTGAGTGTGACGTTCTGAGAACCTTGAATGTCGCACCTACTCAGCTTCATCCCAACAGTTGGGTTTCTATAAAAGCCTTTCAAATTCTGTGTAAATACATCGGGATGGAGCCCACTACTCCTAAATTTCTGTATTTTTACCAAACGAGGTTTGGTGAGAAAATGGGGTGGATTTCCCTCAATGGGATGAACCGAAGAGGGTTGATTAGTTTATACACATCATCGTATAAAAACTTCAAAGTCGACTTCTTCCGAGTTCGCCCCTCGGACTCTCACCGTTCCTTCTTTTTTGATGAAAACGGATGTGCCAGGTTTCCCTTGTACTGGCAATCATCGCCTACCAAATTTGTCGGTTTTGAATACGAATCCCTTCCTGCCAAGGATAAACGGGATATTGATATCTTAGAAAAACTTCCTCGGCCTCTCCATTGTGGACGTCTTCTGAAACTCCCCTTTTCATCCACTCCGAGAGCCGATTTTAAAAGTAAGTGTTCGGCTTTTTATTTTTTAAATCCTTTTTGTATGTGCTCCTGTACTAACAGCTTTTCTTTTCGGCAGTTAACATGGGGAAATTCGACTTCTCTAAGCTCTTGAAATATGCCTCGAAGGAGGGTCCCTCAGCGACCGAGAAGAAAAAGAAAAGAATTCCTTCGGCCGCTGCTAAGGCCACTGCTAAGGGGACTTCATCATCTGCCCCCCCCCCCCCCCCCCCCATAAAAGAAAAAGGGTAGAGGTGATAATTGATGCCGAAGATTCTTCCCCTCCTCGCTCGAGTCCTCAACGTCCCACCACTCATGAGGCAGGTATTACGGGGTGAGAGGAGCAACTTCCTCCTTCTGCCGACGTGAAGTGGTATAACACTTCTTTGAAAGCAGGAACCTCGTCTCTCTGGGGCGAAGACTTCAACCCCTTCCCTTCTTTTGACTCGAATTTCCTGAAGCCTGCCGATCTTCGCTTAATTAAGAAGCATGGGGCTCGGTCTATTATGGAGGCCCTCTCAGTCTACTGTCTCCGAGCCGCTTCTCTGGCCCATTTCTGTAGCCGAGAATTGGTAGAGACAGAGATAAAGTCCCAGCATCTAGAGGCTGAGTTTGCTTCGATCGAGTAGCTGAAGGGGAATCTTGCCCAGATCTCCTCGGAGCGCGATGGGCTGGCCCAAGCCAATAATCTTCTGACTACTACCATTGCCGAGCTTAATGGTCAAAACTCCGAGTTGATCTCCCGAGCAAAATTAGCTGAGGAGGAGAAAGCTCGTGCTGAGGAGGAGCTCAAGGGGGCTCAAGTTGTAATTGAACAACTTAAAGCCAATCTGAATGCCGTGACTAAGGCCAGGATGGAGGTTCAGGAAGATTTGAAGGAGGCCACCGATTGCATCCTTGAGGAGCATCGGGTAGGTTTTGCCAAGGCCATCGCTCAGGTTCAAATTCTTGCTCCGGGGATCGATATCTCGGGTGCCGATGTGAATAAGGAGGTACAAAATGGGGAACTTGTTCCCATTATTCCTGAAGAGGATGAGGAGGAGGAGGAGGAGGGGGGAGAAGATTCTCCCGAGGATCACTGATGAGTGTGATTTCACCTCATCTTTGTCTATCATTTTGCATGCATTTTCATGTAGTTTAGGCATATTTAATTTGATTTTTGGTTAATTTTCCTTTGGAACGGGTAAGGCGGTTTGTGTGGTGTTGTTTTGCAGAAATCAAGGGTAAAATGCTCAAGATCAACCATGATGGAGTTTGGATGAAAATAGGGCTTGAAAACTGAAGAAAATGAGCCAAACAGAGCCCATCACGGCCATGATCGAGCAAAACTGAAAAGGAAGAAAGGCTGAAGTCAGAGTCTGTCACGGCCTGGCCGTGATGACCATCACGGCCGTGACCTAAAACCCCCACAAGTCAGAGACCGTCACGGCCTAGACGTAATATCTATCACGGCCGTTGAAATAGTTGACGCGATATCTATCCGATGCAAGGCGATTTCCACCGGGATAGAAGACGCGATGTTGCGAGGCGGCGGACGGTGAAATAGTTGGCACTGTTCCCCCGGGATCGAAGATAGCGATCCATACATCGGAGTTGGAGGACCAGACGTGGCTTTCGATAGCGAACACAATGGTGAGAAGCTGCTGTTTTTGCTCGCCGACAGTTCTTGCAAAACCATGGTGTACCAAGGCAACGAGTAATCGAATCACCTTTATATCGATTTAAGAAGTGCCATATTCAAGGTTGCAAGAGAGCTTGATGAAGGAGTTGGAGACGGCATTGTGAGTTCCGCCGGGATCAAAGGTGGCGATGCTCGATTCGCCGATGGAGAACCTGGAGACGTTTATCGGAGGAAGAACCACATCCAGATAGGACTCAGATATCAGATCCAGAGTTGCAGAGGAAGTCAATGAAGCCGCCATTCTTGATGTCTGAAGGAGCACGAATCTTGCCGAAGCCAGTGCCGATGTCGACGCGATGAAGACCTGAAGCAGAAGTAGCGATCTCGACGAACAACGAACGATCTGGAACCGGTACAACTTTCTTGAAGAGATCAGTGACAAGTTCCTTAGATTCGTTGGTGGCTTCAAAGAAGGTGAAATCAGATCCACCATCTTCAACAGGTGAGGTAAGTTCTGAAAGTTGCTCAACAAAAGAACCTCCATTAGCCTTCAGCTTGAAGATGCTGGAATGCGAATTGATGCTGATTTCCCCAATCTTGATCGTGGAACCTTCGAACTCTTGCTTGATCGTCTTGATTGTCTTGATTGTCTTGATCTGAATATGATCACAGTAGAAACTGCCGAACTCGATGAAATAAGAATCAAGAACTGCAGTGGCTTCGTCTTCGTCGAAGAGGCTCGATTCTTCCTCCTCTGAAACTTCCTTCTCTGAATCAGAGTAGCCATAATCTTCGTCACTCTCATCTGCGGCGGAAGCACGGTATATAGTTAGTGTGGTTAATTAGTTGGTTTAGTTGGTTTAGTCGTTTAGGAAGTTAGTTACGTATTGTTAGGATAATCAAGCTCTATAAATAAGAGCATAATGTACCTAATTCATCATCTTTTTCAATATGATTCCATTTGAGAATTCTTTCTCACTTGCAAGCTTTCATGCTTCCAAGAACTACTTTTCCTATGAAGCTAATCTTCATCTCTTTGATCCCGTGGTTGGTAACATGGTATCAGAGCGACACCGTGCTTCCGCCGCAGACGAGAGTGACGAAGATTATGGCTACTCTGATTCGGAGGAGGAAGTTTTAGAGGAGGAAGAAGCAAGCCTCACCTCTGTTCTTGAATCCGGATTCTTGGAGTTCGGAAGTTTCCACTCCAACACTGTTCCGATCAAGCCATTGAAGCCAATCAAGCTAGAGATCAAAGGTTCCACCATCAAGATTGGGGAAATCACTTGCTTCCTTGTTCAAGATCCAGTGTTGAGTCAGGAAATCCCTAACTGCATCGATGGTTTGCTTTCTGCACCGCCAGAGGCCACCGAAGAGGTTCTTTTTGAGATTCCCGGTGTCATCCCCAACCTCTTGGACAAGGATTTGCAGCGTGTAGCAATCGGCTCCTTAATGGTTCAAAGCTTCTCCATCAATTCCTTTTGCGATTTTGGATCTGAAAGTTCTTGTTTCGCTCTGAATGTGGCTCTGATAAACCACGGTTCTATCACCATAGATCGGCCCACACCGGCACCACCCTGGTTCTCCACCAGCGAGCAGAGAATAGGTGTTGACGTTCTTGACGAGGTGCTGAAACGACAGGTCGTGACCGTCGTGTACGCCGTCGGAAGTTGCATTTTGCTCTCCGATCTCACCTGCGTCCGCACCGTTGTCTTCGATCCCGGCGGAACTCTCGAGGTCGCCTCTGGAACCGCCAATAAATCCGAACTTGTCACTGATCTTCATCCTTCTGGTTCTGGTGGTTGCAAGATCAAGATCGATCTTGATGTGATTTGTATCACGACCTTCGATTCCGGCGGAACTCTCAATGCTGTCTCCATCTCCGCAACACCGATGAAGATAGATCCCGGCGGAAACCACTGCTGTTCGTTGTTGTTTTCATTGCCAGGCTTAGGATTTGTCTTCGATCCCGGCGGAACAACCAATGATTTCATCTTCTTCGCGCAAGATTCGGTTCCTCTTTGCTTCAAGAAGGTTACGTCGGCCAGTACGTGCTCTGATTGGAGGCAGCGGTGCCAATGAGCACCCCCGCCATAAATCGTTCACCATCTCCGGCTTCTTGTCTTCTGTGGCTACCTTGGGACAGAGGGAAGTTAGGGATTGGAATCACCTTGGCTACATTCTGCGTCACCGTCTCCGACCCCGACGGAAACCTTCATCCGCCGTCGATCGCTGTTGATTTTTGCCACCATTCTCTCTACCTTGCGCCGTTAGGGTTCAACTTGGGAATGAGTGGAATTAATGAGGAATGAAGCTTCTGGGATTTCCTCTCTCTATTGGTCCTGGCCCCACTACGGTCACTGATTGGGCCATGCTCCTGTTTTTTGTTTGTTTGGGCACATGTGTGTCATGGCTTCTTTTATGTTTGGGTCTGTTTGGGCTTCATTTTTGTACTTACACATTTTTTTTTCAAATTGGTCTCTTGTAATTGTAATATAGGAAGCATTTTATTTTTATTTTCACTTCAAGCTGCCTATGGTTACCACCATTGTCAGCTTGCAGGAGGGTAATAGAATATATAGTTAGTGTGGTTAATTAGTTGGTTTAGTCGGTTAGGAAGTTAGTTACATATTGTTAGGATAATCAAGCTCTATAAATAAGAGCATATAAATAAGAGCATAATGTACCTAATTCATCATCTTTTTCAATATGATTCCATTTGAGAATTCTTTCTCACTTGCAAGCTTTCATGCTTCCAATAACTACTTTTCCTATGAAGCTAATCTTCATCTCTTCGATCCCGTGGTTGGTAACACCTAGTTAGTAAATATGTGATATGTGGGGTATACTTAGTTGGTACGTTATTTCGGACCTAAGTACGTTTAAAATTATTGTTCGGAACCTTTTTTGTATTATTAATTCATATATTCTATTAGTTTAATATAATTTCATAAGTATTATATATAATCATAATTCATTCACGTAATTCATTAAAGATAATAATTCATTAAATATATTTATATTAATAGCTAATGCTTTATATTTGTCAAAAAAAAAAAAAAAAGAGCTGATGCTTTATTCTTCTATTAAATTACTACTCAAGTAGTACTTTTCAATCGTAGAGCTCGTGTATGTCTTATTTTTTTTTTTTTTACATGCATGGTTTACTTTGATAAAAGAAATAGGAATTACTCTGAATGATGGAGGGGGTATGGCTACCCTTTCTAGTTTTTAATATTATATTATTTACCTTTTTTTTTTTAGTACTTTAGTTTTGATGGATTACTTCTAATTGTTCTACCCATAATTCTATTTTAGTAATCATTAATTTTATTAATTCTATTTCTCTATCATATTCTTTACAATCACAGCATTCATAATGATAGTTCATATGTCTATTATATACACCTGTGACTTCAGCTTTTAATTCTTTTATTAGATTTTTTAAATACCTTTGATTAATTAAATCTAACATTAACTTATATACAAATTTTTCTATATTCTGATAGTCCATATTGTTTTTTCTTCTTACTTAGCTCTGATACCAAAATTGTATCACCCTATTAATTCCTACCATTTTTATTTTATTCATATTCTTAAGGTAGTAATTTATAAATAATATTCAGGGTCACTAAATAATTCATACTCATATTCATACATAAACATGCTTATAGATTCATCTGTTTCTAATAAATCTTTATATATCCATTTACGTTCTTCTTTATAATATGCTAATTGTATTCTTCGTTGTATCTGATTTAGATAAAGTTTTTCTTGCCAATGTTGATATCTTAATTTATTAATTATTATTTGTTTACAGTCTTTTGGTAATTTCATAACTAGTACACTTAATATTCCTTATCCATTATTCTGAATACCAGTATTCATCATCAAAATATATTTGTTCTGCAATAAATTCTATTTCTTTCTAAATATTCAAATCCAGTATCTATATCTATGTTAAGTAAATAGAATTCTTCCTGCCAAAATTGTTCTTTTATCTTTTTTTTTATAATTTGTTTACAGTTAACTGGAAGGTTTAATTGTAATTCACTTATTATTTCTTTACATGTCTGTTTATCTAGATGCATTATTATTTCAATCACGGTCTTCAAAAGGAGGAGCCTCAATTCTAAAGTATTTAGTAGGTTTTGATGAGGAGCTTGAGGATCCAAATCTCCATTTATTTCTTATAGATTCTATATATTCTATCCCTTCTTCAAAACGTTTCCTTATTTTTCTTTCAGTGTTTTCTAACTTGGTTAATTCATCTTCCTTTTTTATAATTTGTTTTTCAACTAAATTCCTATCTCTGGATTTTTTTTAAGATAATAATTTAGAACTCCGGTAAGATCTTTAATATCTAATTTAATTTTTTCCTTCTTTGAATTAAATTCTTTAATTAATCGTCTTAGTTCTTCTGTTGTTTTGCTCATATTTTGTTTTTTAAATATAATGATAGATCTTTTACTTGGTTAGTTAATTTAATGATATCATTTTCTTCATTAATTCTTTCTTGTTATGGAAGAATAATTGGTCTTGGAATTGATTCAATTTCGAGGATTCTTGGTTTACTTATTAAAGTTTCTAGTTCTGTCATTTCATTTTTCTTTGGATAGCAAATTTTTCATATATCTTCAAATAATCTTGGAATATCTATTAGATCATTGTTTTTGAAAGTAATACTATGGTGTGAGTTTGTTAATGCATAATTTACACGTACAGTATGTTATTGAAAATATTTTATCTCCTGGTTTCATTAGGTTTTCCCTTAAAAACTTATATTCTAGGGTTAATGCTTGATTTAGTCTTTGAATATTTAATGGAATTCCTATATTTGGTCTGATTTCAAATTTTAGTTTTGCATAAGCTAGATTTCCTTCTATTACTCCTAGTATCTTATCCTTTGGATCATTTATTCTGTTATCTTTTAGAACTAATTCAATTGGTGAATTTATTCCTTCTTGGAAAGTTGCCTTAATTAAAATTTGTACTGCTCCTATATGGATATATCCTAATTTTCTTCTATGTTCTTGGTTTTTTAGATTTCTTTTAAGTTCAGAAATTTTTTCTTTGCTTATTAATTGTATACATGTATTTCCTCGAGTTAAGTGATCCACTCATTACTTTTCCATAATAGATTATATTTTCTTTTTGATTAAATTTTCTTAGTATGTTCATGAATCTTTCTTTCTTTCCTACCATATTTGCAGTTTCTACTAAATCTAGATCTTCTTTCTGTATTTTTCTAAATAATTTTGGATTAATTAAGATGCTTCCTTCGTAATTTCCATCTTCTTCATAAATTTGTAAGTGCTCTATTTCTTTAGTTTCGAATTTTCTATTTCAGACATTATTTTTCATGAATAAAACCTAGTTTTAAAAGGAGTGACTTAGTAATCATACCTGATCTTTGACTTTTTGAAGATTATTTGCTTCAGCCCGCTTCTGCTTCCGTTGTTTGCTTCTTTTGATCTTTGCTTTGAATAAAGTAATTCGACAGAATAACTTAGGGAAAGAGTAATTTTATTTAGTAATTGGTTATTTTACATGAGGGGTTGGATGAACCCTCAATCATCCGAGCTGTACCACGAAGATTTAGTAAACTATTCTCAAAAGAGAGAAATCACACAAGTGAGGATTGAAACTAGGTTCTGAATTCTGGATTGCCTCAGCATAAGAGGTCTTATATATAGCCTAAACACACAAGACTAATTTACATAAATAACCTTGAAAACATATAATTGCTTCTGGTTCAATAATTTGACTGATGACGTCAGTGCTTATGTCATTGTTCAATAATCCTGCTTGATGACGTCGGCGCTTATGTCATTCTTCAATTATTGCTTCATCAGAGTCCTTATCTTCATCTTGATTCCTGTCATGATCTGTCTTTTTGTACATCTTTCGCATTCATGATTTCTGCTTTCTTTAATTAGTGTACACAACTGGCTCAGGACAGCTGGCCTGTAATTCATTGCCGGTCCTTCCAATGCATAGAATGAGAATTCAAAATTTGTTAAGATAGTTAAATCCTTTTCCTTTATTTCTTTTCTTAGGATTTTTCTTATCAGCAAGGTATTTGGTCCTTTGTATAAACTCTTGAAAAAGGAATTTTGTCCTATTACTTGACATTGGTTATAGATGCTTGCCATTTGGTTAACAATAATTGTGGACATTTCATCTTCATCATATGCAATACCCTTTTCTTCATCTATTAACGGGAAATTATTATTGCTTATGCCTATGTAGGCAAAGTGCTTGGCTGGCTGTTTTGCTTGAAAGTTTGGGTAAGCTGAGTAGAACTTTAATTAAATAGTTCTTTCTCCAGCTACATTCTTCTTGTATAGTTGGGCTGCTTCTTTGAAGTGATATGGGAACAGATTAATTTCTTCGAGATTCTTGCTTAAGTAAAGACACTCGATTAATCTGGATTGGAACATATTGAAAGCCAGAGAAGGAGTTGCTCCTGGAGTAACTATTGCTCTAATTTCATAGATACTTCTATCAATCATTTAAAAACAGTTGATATTTTCTTTTTCAGTCCAATTAGTTAATTTTCCGAAGTTTTCATAAAATTTTTCTTCAGAAAATTGGACTAATAGTTCATGGTCCTTTCTGGTATTTATTGGATAATTATCCAAGGAGGATGGAACTCTCCCTAGAACCTTCACTGGAGTCTTTGTTTTTGTTTTTATTAATTGTGTTGTTTCCGAGTAGGTTCTTGGTCCAAGATTAACTTCTTTACCTTTTCTTGCTTTCTCTGCTTTCTCTTTTTCTTGGAAATTCTTCAGAGCTTTTTCTGCTTCTTCCTTGGTTGGAAATGATTGATGATGGACTCCTGATATCCCTTGCAATGGGTAGCTGCTTTGTACCAGACATCATATATTCTGGGCGTTGGTCTATTAAAGACAGAATACCATTTACTTGTTTCTTTTTGAGCTTTTTCTTTGACTGCTTTTGGAATTATTTCTTCTAAAAGTCATTCTGCTTGCATCTGAAGTTCCAGTACTTTTAAATCTGCTTTGATTAATTCTACCACCGCTTTGGCTCTTCTATTTCTTTTAACTTCTGGTTTTCCAAGGCTTTCTTGAGTTGGTATTGACTTCTTAGTATTTCTGTTGTGCCACGCTCCACTCACTACAAGAAATTTGCTTATTAACGACAGATTTAAATCCGTCGGTAATTTTTCTGTACCGATGGAAAAATCCGTCAGCGAAAAAAAATGGTGGTCGGTATGCGTTAAATAGTATTACCGAGGGAAATTTCGTCGGTAAGTCGGATGGAAAAACTCCCGTCTTATTTGGAGAAACTTTGGGAAGGAAAATTACCGACAGACTTACTTGTCGGAAAAGAAAATCCGTCGGAAATGGTAAGATTATTGTCGAAAAATTTTAAAATAACTGCTATTGAATTACGGATGGAAATAGGATAAAAATTCCTTGGAAATAGTGAAAAAATCCGTCAGAAACAAAGATATATCCATCGATAAATATATCCGTCGGTAACTATAACAAAATCCGTTGGAAACCCCATTTTAATTTTAAAAATGGTCTCCTTAAACCTAATTATTTTTGTTCAGCAGCCACTCACACCAGTACAATACCGCACCACACTCCTCAGCCTCTCACCAGCAGTGACCGCACGAACCAGACGTCGACAGCGACCTCTGGCGCCGCTTTACCTCCGACGTTCATCACCAACAGCGCCGCATAACCCACCCACATTCGTCATCACGCTCTTCCTTATCCAAGAAACGGCTTAGGCCGTTCTAACCAAGGAGGAGGCGCGCGACCCACCCACAAATCGACTCAGGCCGGCATTGAACCGCGACTCTGCCGGCAACAAGGACGACGGTTGTGGCAGCTTGATCTACCGTTGTTTCCAAGTTCAAGTTATTTTAGTTTTTGTTTAATTTTTTTATTTGTTTTCAATTTATCCCTACCATACTTCAAACCCAATTTTCTACCATTTTGGGATAACTAATTTGGGGTTAATTTAGTGTTTAGGTTAATTAATTGCATTTTGACCGAAGATGTTTATTCTGGTTTTGTTTATTCTTAATTTTTTTTCTTCACATTTTGATTTTAACAAGATGATATAAAATCATGATTTGAATTCTTTCCTCTCTTTTTTTTACCCCAATGAAGGCTGGTCTAGTTTTCCATTCTAGTTTATAGGCATTGCTTCTGCATTTCAGCAGCGCTGGTTTTTACGAGTTTTTTTTTTATATGATATTGGGGTTAGGAAATAGCTTTTTCTGGCATTGAATCTGGTTTAGTTTTGCTGTTTCTAGACTACCATTTGGCCTGGTTCCTTCTTATTTCATTTGATGATTTCATTTCTCAACTGGAAGTGGTAAAATATAATTACAGCTAATATTAATGAAACTGAACCAGTGAATACATACTTTTCTATTTAACAAATTTTTATATTGTGTACACAAGAATCTCTTTGACTTGTATTAGTCCTTTTACCTTTTTGGGTTAATTAATTTGGGGATAATTTAGTGTTTAGGTTAGTTAATGTCAATTGTGTTCATCTGTTAAATTACCAAAGACATCAGTCTTGAATTGATAGGAAGTACAGAGGTTAGAGCATAAAACTATCTTTCTAGCCCATGGTTCTGCTAGAAAGTTTGTAATTTGTATTGGTTGTTTGGTTTCTGTTACGACATTTTTAGTACGCTCAATTTTGTCATATCATTGTTTCTTTCCGTACGAGGGTAATTTCAAATATTTCCTTGCCATCACCTTGTTTTCTCACTTTCTGTTCTTGCTTTCTTACTGCAATCCGGTCGATGCTCATGTAGTCATGATCTTGAGATATTATAGACTAAGTGAATTAATTGAAAACAAAATTGGCACACATAAAAGATATTATAGATTTTGAGATATTGTAGAAATTGGTAAAATAAGATTGAAACAAATGTAGTGAATAATTCCTGGCAGAGATTTGATAATCAAATAATTTACTTGTGTAAGGAAAGGAAAGCAAACAAGGCCAAGGTCCTTCATTGGTTACTTTTCCAAAAGATGTCCTAAAGAGAATTGTGCAAACAGAAGTAATAATTTTATGTGAAGCCTAATACTGATGATCAATGGTGCTTCTTATAATGGGGAACAAAAAACATGAGATTAGCCCATTTTTGTTTCAGGTTCAACATTGTTTGTTGGTTGATACCTTTTTTTTTTATCAATTTTGATGCCTAATTCTTATTACCATAGAAAAATATGCTCTATAAAATTTCATTCTATCGTTGTTTATATGGTTGCTGAATGTGTTGGGTTAATTTGATGCAAGCTTTCATTTGAGTACACATAGACCACACTTTGCTTGGAGTTGATGTAGGTCATCTACTCTTTATTATATGTTGTTTATTAGTGGAAAGCTGAGTTCAATAGCGTGTGATCTTGTATGAAATGCATGATGCTGGTTGTGTGCTGATAGTTTAGTAAATATGCATGTGTTTGTCAACTATGCTTTGTTTGTTAGTGGAGAGCGGAGCTCAACAGGGTGTGATGTTGTATGAAATGCAGGATGCTGGTTGTGTGCTGATAGTTTAGTAAATATGCATGAGTTCGTCAACTATGTTTTTTTTGTTAGTGGAGAGCTGAGCTCAATAGGGTCTGATATTGTATGAAATGTAGGGTGCTGGTTGTGTGCTGATAGTAGTGGTATTTTATTGTGACTGGTTTGATCCATCGAGTAAAGGCACAAAGGTAGATCCTAAGTATAATGTTGTGGACATTTGAATCGATAGAAGATATCAACCGTTTGATCCGTTTATAATTGCACATAATGTAAGACAAGTGCATTATGTCCCTTATCCAGCAACACGAGCGGACAAACGTGGTTGGTATGTTGCTATCAAAACGAAGCCAAGGGGTCTTATAGAATCAGACGATGTGGCAAATGATATGCCTTACCAATTGGATGAAATGTCACGTGTCAATGAAGTCATTGAAGTTGAACGTATTACTGGCTTGCAGGACTCAGAAGTTGGTACCGAAGAATTGGACACCGCTAATATGTCATCAACCTGGGAGTAAATGGATGGAGATGATGAAGAAGTTGATTCACAAGAAGAAGATGAAGAGGAGGAATTTGAAGACGACACCGAAGACTCGAGTTCCGAATAGGATTTAGGCAATCTGTTAGATGTTTTTGAAATATTAATTTCTTGATGGATTTTATTTGTTATTCATAATGACTATTGTTGTTTTTAATTTCTTTAGTTGTTTACGTTAAATTTAGTTATGTTGAGCATTCAAGAAATTTTTTTATGTTGAGCTTGATTTATATTTGTAACGTTATTTGCATGTGTATAGCTATGTCATCAGGTGGTTACGACCCCCCGACCCCCGGTGCCATCATATGAAGATAAGGGGAAGGGGGTGAATCCTCGTTATGAGATTAGATTGCAGTCACATAGACCCGCACCGGCATCCACTCCATCTTCGTTTTCTGCACCTACAGCACTCGCACCAGCATCGACTCCATCCCCATTTTCTGCACCTACAGCACCCGCACCGGCATCGACTCCATCCCCGTTTTCTGCATCTACAGCACCCGCACTGGCATCCACTCCATCTCCATTTTCTGCACCTACAGCACCCCCACCACCTACAGCTCCCCCACCTATCTCAGTACCCTCACAATCTGCCAATCAGTCGACCTACGGCCCTCCCAGGTTCATTTTTGTTCCCACTCCAAGGTTCGAGACACAGTCTAGACCCACCGTCACAACATGATATTCCAACATCCTCCAGAGTTCATAGGTCACCTAGTCAGGATGCCGAACACATGTCTGATAATGATTCAACTGCTGGCAATTTAGACCCTCCGCCTGGTACTTTTCCTATGATCGAGCCGGTTGGACGTGATGGGTAAGAAATAATTAGAATTTAGATCATTTGCATTTTATATATCATTAATTGTCTTTATTTTTTATGTCTTGTTTTTCCATTTAGGTTTTATCCTTGCAAGACTGCATCTTCGACCATCACGCTTACCATAAGGCAACAATTTCGCCACCCATGGACATCAAGGGGAGAGATGACTAAGGATGAAAGAGACATGTTCTTCAAACGTTTTAAGGTAGTTAATGACTTGAAATGAGTATTGGTAACTTGATTTATATATATTTTCATTTATTATTATATACTAACTATTATTTTATCCCAATATACAGAAGAAAGTGATGTGGTTACCTAGGCATGAGGAAAAAAAATCAAGAAGATCTTTCACACAAAAGCCCCTAAAAGACTATCCGGGGAGCTCAGTGATGCTCGGAATGCGGGAAAAAAGCCCCCTTGGATGGGACCTGATGTTTGGAATCAATTGTGAGAGAAGTGGAATGTACCTGCTTATCGCGAAAAATGTAACAAGGCTAAGAGAAATCGCACGTCTGAAAATGGTGGGAGCTTGCACACGGGTGGCTCCATAGACTTCCATGAGCATGCCCGTCGTATGGTACGTACGACGTATATTTAAAAAAACACATTTTTCGTTAATTTAAATACAGATATATTGAATGTTTATCAACTATTGATGCTTTTGTTTGAAGGCTGAGGTGCTTAAGTGACCTGTACCGTTAGATGAAGTCTTTGAGCTAACCCATGTAAAGAAGGGTACCAGTGAGTTTGTTGATGAGAGATCTAGGCGGACACACGTGAGTTTATTTTTCTTACTTGTTCTATTTTTGTATCTTCATAACTTTTATTATATTTCTAACATAATGTATGTATTTGTGAAGAATAGGCTAATTTTGAGACCAACCTTTCTCAAGCAAGATCGGAGGTTACATCCAGCACTGATGGCTCGGTATCCACCCCCTAGATCCCCCTGAGGAGGAGATACTTTGGGCTCGCTGTTGGATCGAGGATGCTGGAGGTAAGAAGAAGAGACAAATTTACTGGATTGGAAACCTCGCTCATGGTTTTGGACCCGAAGTCAGCTTCTCACAGGCAAGTTCTAGCTACTCTCAGGAATCACAGGAGATGGTCGAGTTGAGACAACGACTTGCTACAAGTAAGGAGGTTGCTCGTCAGGCGTTGCAAAACAATGACAGGTTGACTCGCCAGTTCCAGTCATTACTCACTCATGTCCTCCCATTACTACCAGCTAGAGTGCAAGATGAGGTGCGACAAGAACGCAACAACCAACAACAGCAAGGCAGAGACCCCCAACGACAGCAACGGGATGACAGACAGGATGACCAGCAGGACTCTCCGGAGTATTCAGATTATTAGTTAGTCGTTAGTGAGAACTATAATTTGAATATTAATAACTGGTTAGACTTTGTTTTATGTAAACAATACTCCTTTTTGCACTTAAATTTCAATTAGAACTTTGTTACACTTACTATGAATTTGGTCATGTTTTCTATTTTTATGATTTTTATATAAAATGAATGAAATTATTAACTATTAATAAAAAAAATATTACCGACGGATTTTTCTGACATATATTGTTGTCGGTACAATTATCGACGGATAGATCCGTCGGAAATGGTCTCTCCCATTTCCAACGGATTTGCCAGTTGGAAATTTTACCAACGGAAAAATCCGTTGGTAAAATCCGTCCGAAACATCCGTCGCAAAAGCCACACCTTACCCACCGATTTTTCCTTCTGTAAATCCATCGATAATTACTGACGGATGGAAAATTCCGTCGGTAACAGTTTCCAACGAGCATTTTACCGACGGATTTTTTGCCGCCGGAAATCCGTCGGTAAAATCGTATTTCTCACGGATTTTTAAGGTTACCGCCGGATTTTGGCCGTCGGAAATACGCGAATTTCTTGTAGTGATTCTCTGGATAAAATATCTGCAAGTACATTCTTTTCTCCTTTAATATGAGAAGTTGAATAATTATATTCGGATAACTTCATTTTCCATTGGATTAATCTTCCTTGCTTATAAGTTCCTTTATACTTAATATTTTTAAAACCTGCAACATAAGTAGAATCAGTTCGAACAATAAATTATTTATCTAGTACATAGATCCGATGTTTTTCCAACATTCGGATTTGTGCTAGAGTTTCTTTTTTATGTGTTGGATAATTAATTTCGCTATTTGAAAAAGTTCCAGATGCGTATCAGCATAGTAATTCTTTCTTTTGCCCTGGGGGCATTTCTTTCATAAATCCTCCCCAACATTCATTAGATGCATCAATTTCTATAATAATTATATCATCCTCTGATGGATGATATAGCTCCGGAAGATTCTGACATATTAATTTCATTTTTCAATAATTACTTCGTCTTTATCGGTCCACGACCAAAAAGCATCCTTCTTTAATTTTTGTTGAAGTACTTTCCTTTCTGCTGCAGGATCCTTTATAAAACCTTCATTTGAAATATATGTTAGTAGTCCAAGAAACCTTTGTAATTCTTTTTTATCCTTTAATTTTGTCGGAAAATTCCGTAAATTTTCTAACACATGTTTTTGCATTATTATTTTTACTTTCTCAATTTCTAATCCTAAATAATTAACTTTTTTTTGAGCTAATATCGCCTTTTTCTTGCTTAAAACCACTCCATGATCTAAACATTTATTAAGTACTAATGCTGCTTTGTTAAAATGATCATCTAAATCTTTATTAGTAAAGACCAAGATATCATCAATATATATAATACAGAAATCTTTAAATTCTTTAAGTATAGAATCCATTCTTTGTTGAAAGATTCTCGGTGATTGCTTCATTCCCATTGGAAGTACATTCCATTCATATTGACCACGAGGACAACCGAATGCTCTTAATGCTTTTGATTCTTCAGATAATCTAATCTGATAAAATCCTGATTTACAATCAGAAGTGCTAAACCAATTCATATTTCTAATTTGTTCAACAATTAAATCCTTTCTTGGAAGAAAATAAGCATCACCTTCCATTGCATCATTTATTTGTTTATAATTAATTACCATCCTTCGTTTACTTCTTTTTATTTCATTGTGATTTTCCACATAGAAGGCTAGTGCCGAATGCTTACTTTTTATGGCCTAATTAATCCTTTTTTACACATTTCTTCAATGTCTTTTGCAAATCCATCTCTATCCTGTTTTGTATAAATCATAGGTTTACATTTTACCTCATTTGTTGGATATGAGCTGTAATTCTTCTATTTGGTTCCAAATTTATTGATACATGACGAATTTTTATACATATTTCTCTAACTAACTCACCATGGTTCAGCTTGCTAAACTCTGATTTTTTATAATAAATACATGGAGAAAAATGAATAATTGGGATATTGATTATTTCTTGAGGGTGTTTTTAATGATAT
The DNA here is from genome assembly GCA_030762895.1 of Sophora flavescens. NCBI lineage: Eukaryota > Viridiplantae > Streptophyta > Magnoliopsida > Fabales > Fabaceae > Sophora > Sophora flavescens. The sequence goes on from CM061065.1 coordinate 187,532,206, forward strand.
ATATTATCTATATTGACAAAATGGTGCATATAATCGAAAGAAATTATTTCCTATAATCATATCTAGACTTGTATCTTGATGATATATTTTAGGTACTATAAAAAGAATTTCCTTGTATTGTTAAAGTAATTCGTTTCGCTACCCAAAATAGCGGATGTACAGATCCATCTGCGATTTGTATTTTTATTGGTTTTTCTAATTTTGCCCATTTATCAAACAATTCTTTTGTTGCTAAACAAATACTGGCTCTTGTATCTATATATGCTTCAGTTTCTCTATTACTTTTTTCTATTATTACCTTTATATAGGTATTATTCGGATTCTATTTCTTCGGAAGATAATTCATCTTCTAGATATTCATATATACTTCCTTCAGTATCAATTAATTCTTCTTCTAGTGGTTCAAGTTCATATATTTGGTATACTTGCTTTATTAATTTTAATTTTCCTTTAAAGTCTTTTTCTTTTTGTTGAGGACGTTCATTTGCATAATGACCTTCAACATTATATATCCAACAAATACATTTCTTTTTTCCTTTTGGACAATATTTTCTTGGTGTTGATTTCGTTTTTCTAAAATATTTTTTCTTATTATTTTTATAATATGTTTTCCTTTTTGGAAAAGTTGTTTTTAATTTGGTTTTTTATAATATTTTCTCTTTCTTGCAGGCAGATTACAGCCATAATTCCCAGGTTTTTCCATTTTTGGAATATCACAACAGATTGCATTACTTCCTCTATTTAATTGTCTTATTGTTTCTCTAGCTAAACATTGTCCTCTTAATTCTTGGTATAAGATTTGAATAATTCCTACTAAGGTGTTAGCTGTTTCTTCTGACCTGAATTCCCATAATTTCTTTATCTTAGAATTAAGGGGATACGGTAATTTGTCTATAAAATATACTTATATATTTCTTTTGTACCTTCATCTAATTGATAATAATATTTTTGATATTCACAAATAAAACTTTCTATTTGACACATGTCACATATTTGCATTTTATTTAAATGTGTTTTAGCATTTTCATGTAAAAATTTACTTGTTTTTTCTTGTTGTTCAAACATATTATATCCTATAAATTCTTGATAGATTAGAGTCATGACTAGTTTAGCAAAGTCTTGGTTATTGTTAACTATTCTTGCATGCTATTTCCAAATTTCATCTGTAATATTATGTAAAAATCTTTGTTAATTTTTTGTTGTTTTAAATATTAAAAAGTTTTTTACAGCTAACATATTTAGGTTATTAAATCTTTCATTTGTTGCTATTAATAGTATTATTTCATTAGTCCATTGTAATAATACTTCTTCTTTATTTCTTACAAAATCAATGTTTAATATATTTCCTAATCTTATTAATTCATAACGAGGTTAAATTCTTCTTAGATTTTTGTCCATTTATTATTTTTTCTTGATATCTTTTATTATACATAGTTTCTTCTTCATTTTTATCCCATGCTCCATTAGGAGTATATTTATATTCTTCCCATTTTCTTTTAGGTTTTGTTCCACAATATTCTCATTTTTTTTATATTTTTATATAATTTTCTTCAGATTCTGAAGACGAGCTATAGTTTAAAACTATTTCTTCATTTTCATCATTTTCTTTAGTTATTTGGTCTATCTGATCTATTTTTTGTACTTGATCATGTTCTTCTTCAATTATTTTTAATTGTTCTAATAATTGTTGAATTTCTTCTAGATCATTTGATTTCTTTAATGTTTCCATGTGTACTGGCCGAAGAGTGAAACCCGGCCCAGTCCGGAAGTTAAAGATAATGAGTTAAAGATCACCTAATTAAGGGATAGGATATTGATATTATCCTTAATTAAAATCCTGATATTATCTGAAATAACCTTATCTGGTTAAAAGAGATAATATCCCTTAAATTAAGGAATCACATCTCAAACGAGATTTAAGAGATAAAACAGATCTCTAAAAGATATTTAAGAGATAAATCAGAGCTCTTAAAGATATGGGAATCCTATTATAAAATGAGGAGTACCTATGATAGAGACTCACTTTTCACTGAATCCTAGTAACTCTCTCTTAAGCGTATTAGAGGTACTAGCCCGACCAAGAGACTATCAGAAAGTCCTTGCTCGCTAGTATCCATCGGATACAAGATTAGGGGATCGAGATCACCGTACCACCAAGGGTTGAACCTGGAACTACGTCTGGCTTTGATTCCCATTGGGATACGTAGGACGGGAATACAACATTCTGTCAAGCCAAAGTCTAAAGCAACCCCCATTGTTCACTCTTGGTTTAACGTTCTACGACGAGATTCCGGCAAGTCGGACCTCGGCAGGAACATTTGGCAACCACCGTGGGGCCGACGCAAACTTTCCCCGGCCGCACATCCATCGACATCTGTCGAACGATTGATTAGATGAGCTATCAAAACTATGACACAGTAAATGGCTGACAATGATTCAAACCCAAACCTAACTCCACCGCCTCCCCCTGTTCTGTGAAAGTCGCAGTAATAGGAGCAGGTGTTTCAGGCCTCGTCGCCGCACGCGAGCTTCAACATGAACGCCACAGTGTCGTCGTTTTCGAGCAAAACGACCGCATCAGAGGAAACTGGGTTTACAACCCGAGAGCCGAATCGGACCCTCTCTGCACTGACCCGAACCAAGAAACCATCCACAGCAGCCTCTACCACTCCCTTCGCACCAACCTCCCGAGAGCAACAAAGAGTTTCCTCGACTACCCTTTTCTGAGAACTCAAACCGACGCGAGAACCTTCCCGGGTCACGACGAGGTGCTCCGTTTTCTCGACGGGTTCGAGAGCGAGTTTGGGATCTGCGAGTTGACCTGGTTCAACACGAGGGTGGTTCGAGTGGAGAGAAAGAGAGACAATAATGGGAGGTTGGGCTATAGCGGTGCATGGTGGCGTTGGTGTTGATCCTAATCTCCCACTTCAGCGTCAAGAACAAGCCAAACAACTCCTCACGCGCTGTCTCAATTTTGGTATCTCCGCTCTTCGTTCTAATGCCTCTGCCATCGATGTTGTCGAACTTGTGGTAAGGTAATTGGAAACAGATCCATTGTTCAACTCAGGGCATGGATCTGCCCTGACAGAGAAGGGGACTGTGGAGATGGAAGCTAGCATAATGGATGGATCCAAGAGACGATGCGGTGTCGTTTCGGGTCTCACCATGGTGAAAAATCCGATCTCACTGGCCCGTTTAGTCATGGATTGGTCACCGCATTCTTACCTTGCGTTCTCTGGCGCTGAAGACTTCGCCAGGCAACAGGGTGTGGAACTTGTGGACAACGATTACTTCATCACCCCAGAAAATGTTGGGATGCTCAAACTAGCAAAGTTCCCTGCAACAGGGAGGCACTGGAGATGAGAATCCCACCGCGTCAGCCAAGAAAGGCTTGATATTGATTCTTGATTCTTGGGATACATCAGATTACTACTTTATCTTGATATGATATTGCCAAGAATTTCAACTTCAAGTATTTGAATAGGCTTTGACTTTTCAAAGCTCAAGTTTGTTGTAACAATTTGTTAGAAGTTTTTGTGATAGAGAGCTCGGCCAGCACAGCTCGGTCTCGGAGCTCGGCCAGCACAGCTCGGCCTCGAAGAGACGAATAAGACGTCTCAAAGAGCTCGTCCAGCACCGCTCGGTCTAGGAGAGCTCGACCATATGGGCTTGAGGGAATGCCTAAATCAGAGGCCGCAAAAAGCACACGTGATATTGTTCTTTAAATCTGGTTTAAATCTAATATGATTTGATATGTTTTGCTCCACACATTTAATGTTGTGTTATGTAGAATCATGTCATATTATTTATATATTTGAGCAAAGTGATGTTTGGATGATACCATTCCCAGAGTCAGAAAATTTGCGACTACAAAGTGGTTGAGCTCCGGCTCCCTTGAAAATAACATGTCAAAGCTCCGTGCTTCCCTTTCCACCAGGTCGAGCTTTGCTCCCTTAAAAACTCTCAGTTCAGCTCCGGCTCCCGAAAGGTCGAGCCAAAACTCCCTCTCAAAATTTTACTAAGAGGAAGACGAGTCGAAGCTCCTCAAATTAAAACCATGGAGGCCGAGTTAGACTCCCTCTATAAAAATCATAGAGATCGAGCTCAAGCTCCATCTAAATGGAACAGTGTGGGGAAAATAAAATTCCATCAGCACCAACACTCAAACACCATACTAACTCACAAAAAAACAAAGACCTAAAGAGGCTGACCGAGCCAAAATCGACCGATCAGGGTCGAAGTGTCGAGCCTATAAAGGTGCATAAATCCTAAAGAGGCTGACCGAGCCAAAATCGACCGATCAGGGTCGAAGTGCCGAGCATATAAAGGTGCATAAATCCTAAAGAGGCTGACCGAGCCAAAATCGACCGATCAGGATCGAAGTGTCGAGCCTATAAAGATGCATAAATCCTCAAGAGGCTAACCGAGCCAAAATCGACCGATCAGGGTCGAAGTGCCGAGCCTATAAAGGTGTATAAAAAACCTAAAGAGGCTGACCGAGCTAAAATCGACCGATCCAGGGTCGAAGTGCTGAGCCTATAAAGGTATATAAAACCTAAAGAGGCTGACCGAGCTAAAGTCGACCGAGTTGAGGTCGAAATGCCGAGCCCATAAATGGTGAAAGTCTACAATGATAATAACACCTTAACACCTGAAAAGGTATTTCAAGGCCTAAGAAGGTAGGTAAAAACCTAAAGGTATTTCAAATTCTGATTATTTCGACTAAATCGCGTAACACGCTGAAACTAAACAAGTACTACCTTAGAAAAATAGTTGCAAAAAGTAAGGTGCAAGTCGGTCCATCAACAACCATGGGCCAAGCCCAGAATACATAAGATTTCAAAATCAAAAGGGCATCGCCCAAAAACAACGTGTTTCCTAACCTACTAATACAAATTCATGAGTCAAGGTCATCCTCGGCATTTGGAGGGAGGGTAGCAGACTGGCCAGGTAGGCCCACTTCACCTTCACCTTCGGGTCCCTCCTCGGCCGCTTTCCCCTCGCCCTCTTCCCCTTGAGATACGGCCTCCTCATCCTCCAGCTCGGACAATCGAACTAGGATTCCATCTCGGTTAAAATCCTTGTCCACATCAGCACAGGAGAAGTCAGCATTCGGATTGAAATGCTGAAGCTGCTTCACGGCTCGGGGAAAGCCATTAATATGCTCCCTCATGATAGAAGCCTCGGCTTCAGCCAGATCAGAACGGAGCCTCAGATTCTCCTCCTTCTCGGATTCCAGCAACTTCCGCAACTCAAGACTGGCTTCCTTCTCGACTTGAAGCCCTTCCACGACCTTTTGAAGGTTGAGCTGGTCAGTTCTTTCCATTTCCAGCTCGGCCATAAGGGTGGTATTGCCTTTTTTTCAGCTCTACCTTTTGGGCTTTCAATTGCCCAATTAGTCGAGCTTGCTCTTCACACTTTGCCATGGCTTTTTCAAGCTCATCCCCGGTGCGCAAAGTTCGAGCAGCTTCCGCCTTCATGCTTTTCATTATTAGAAAGCTCGTGGCTCAAAAAACAGGTAATGGAGGAGACTCGGAAGAGCATAAGCGATCGCAGCTTTCCTGCTAGCATCATGGCCCAATTCTAGTAAAAGCCGAGCATATGCTGGCTTAATAACTTGGTAACTCGCTAAAGGGCCAGAGTTAAAATTGTCTAGCTAAGAACAAAGGGCAGAAGCCCAGAAAGCCGAGGTCGAGCATTGCTCCCTCGCACCAAAAAGCCGAGGTCGAGCTATGCTCCCTCGCACTACGCACCAGAAAAAGTCGAGGTCGAGCAATGTTTCCTTCCTCGCAATAAAAATCCTAGGCCAAGCACAACATCTTCGCACCACGATAAAGTCCACAGCAGATCATGCATGTTAGAGACCCAGGATTCAAAGGAAATCCCGGTGCAGTGTTCAACCAAATAAGCCGGAATCCCAAGTAAGACTGGGCCCTCACAAAAATCCGAGCAATACTCGGCCAAGAAAGAAGATAACCCAAGAAAGGCTTGGTTCTACAAAAAATAGATTTCCGAGCAATGCTTCCGCGAATCATAGTCCAAAGTCCTCGGCACCAAAAAGCGTGTTAAGACACGCGGGTTGACATTTAAGCTCTTTCGCTTATTTCAAGCTCGGAGCTTGGGGGATAATGGGGATAAAGGAAGGATATTCTCGAAAATTACAGAGAAAGGATATCCCTTAGCCTACAGCTCGAAGAACTTGTAGGAAAACTATTTTCTCATACAAATTGGAGAAGATATTAGGAAAGTTTATTCTGAGACACACCTTCAAGATCGGGAAAAATAATTCGAGGTCAAGTTTCAAAGTTAGTGGGTATTTCAAAATCCACCAAATGAAAGGGTTATGAGCTACTCGAAGAAAATGTTAAGAGCTCTCAAGAACTTCAAAGACCGAGCTACATTCGGCAAAAGGCAAGTCAAATTCAAACTCTCAAGATAAGCATCTTGAAAGCATCAAAAATTAAAGGATGAAATACAAGCACCGAGGTAAATTCCTAATGATCGAGTTTGAACTTGACTCTTAAAAAGATTGGTTCGAGCCTGAATCACTGATAAGTCGAATCTCAGCTACCAGCTTCTAAACTTGTCTTAAACAAAGGTAAGATTGAAGTATCTTATGTTCAGAACATCTTACTGGCCGAGATGTGAACCTCAACCACTAAACTCGAGTACTGCCCAAGAGGTATTAGCCGAAGTAAGAGGATCTATGCAAATCCAGTACTTTATCAACACTAACCTCAGCTTCTTTCATAAAGCTCTTTTGCTTATTCTGAGCTCAAAGCTTGGGGAGCTTATATACTGATCGAGATGTTAAACTCGGCCACTGAGCCTACCAAACTAAAATATTGGACGAGAAGTAAAGCTAGATCTCCAAACCTAAACAAATCAAAGGGAAATGATTACTAGACTCACCCACCGAGCCCGCTGAACTTAAGAATTGGCCGAAATGTGAAGCTCGGCAACTTGAAACGAGAAGCTCGGGATCCCTACTCGGTTGAGCTCCAGCTCCCGACTACTGGTTCGAGCTCAGGTTCCCTACTGGGTTGAGCTCCGGCTTCCAACTGCTCGGTTGAGCTCCGGCTCCCGACCACTCGGTTGAGCTCCGGCTCTCGACTTATCGTTTGAGCACGCAACTACAGAGCAAGTCTCGGAGATAATGCCACAAAGGCCACGCGTCACACAGAGTAACGTTTCCTTTCTATCTCGAGAACCGAGAAAGTATGGCGTCAACACAAAACAAGTAATCATCTCCACCTCGGCTTGCCTCGGCTCCCACGAAAAAGCTTCCTCGCCATCGGCTCAAAGCTTGGGGGGCTTGTGTATGAGCCAAGATATAGAGTTCGGCACCCCGAAAGTATCAAGCTCGGTCACCCGAGCTGTTCACCGAGTTGGAGGATGTATATATATGTATAAAGTATGAAGCTCGGCCAATCACCTCGCTGAGCCTAAAGACAAAAAGAGGAAACCGAGTTCCTGAGCTCGGCTAACATCATGAAAGCTTTTACGCTTTATTAGCTCAAAGCTTGGGGGGCTTGTGTACTAGCCGAAGAGTGAAACCCGGCCACCGAGCTCGAATACCCGGTCCAGTCCGGAAGTTAAAGATAATGAGTTAAAGATCACCTAATTAAGGGATAGGATATTGATATTATCCTTAATTAAAATCCTGATATTATCTGAAATAACCTTATCTGGCTAAAAGAGATAATATCCCTTAAATTAAGAAATCACATCTCAAAAGAGATTTAAGAGATAAAACATATCTCTAAAAGATATTTAAGAGATAAATCAGATCTCTTAAAGATATGGGAATCCTATTATAAAAGGAGGAATACCTATGATAGAGACTCATTTTTCACTGAATCCCGGTAACTCTCCCTTAAGCGTATTAGAGGTACTAGCCCGACCAAGAGACTATCAGAAAGTCCTTGCTCGCTGGTATCCATCGGATACAAGATTAGGGGATCGAGATCACCGTACCACCAAGGGTTGAACCTAGAACTATGTCTGGCTTTTATTCCCATTGGGATACGTAGGACCGGAATACAACATTCTGTCAAGCCAAAGTCTAAAAAAACCCTCATTATTCACTCTTGGTTTAACGTTCTACGACGAGATTCCGACAAGTCGGATCTCAACAGGAACACCATATATTCATCTTTTATCCTCTCCATGAGGTTACTGGTAGAGATAATTTTGATGCTTCTAGACTTGTTTCTTGTTTTACTATTATTTTGTCTAATTCTCTTGATTTTAATAATTCTTCCAATTCTTTTATTGTTATACATTTATTTTTCTCTTCATCTTCTAAAAGTTTTTCTAATTGCTCAAGAACCTTTCTTATTTTTTCAATATCTTTATTTTCATCTATTTCTTTTCCTTTACTTATATTATTTAGTGTATCTCTTATATTATTTATTTCACTTTGTCCTTTTTGTATTCTATTATAGTTATAATTTGCAATTTTATTGGTATTTTCTATTTGTTGAATAATATTTTTATTGGTTTCTTTCATTATTTTTTCCATTTCATCGAATTTTATTGCTATTTCTTCAGATAAATCCATTCTTTTAATACTTTTTCTTTTATTATTATTTTATTCAGAGGGTTTGGTACCCGAGGGTACGTGAGAAACCTAAAAAAGAAATACATTTATTGGTTTTTGTATTCATCCTATTGAAACTAGTAAAATACTCCTCCTTCTACATTAATTTCTCGTTCCTCTAGAAACTCATTTATTGTCTCCGACCTATCCCTCCTTCTTCTACCTTCTTCGTGAAAACTGAAAATGAAGGTTCCAAAGCACCTGCAGATGGAGGTTTGAAGGTCCAGCGCTCCACAAAGTCTATCCCTCCTCCTTCACTTTCAGTTCGCTGACTGCAGCGTCCCAGTGCGCGAACCACTCCGAACTAGGGCGCAAACGCACCGCGAACTGGGACGAAAGAACTGGTTCATGGTTCTCGAGGGAGAAGGACGAACTAGGTAACTATGGAATAAATATTGGTAACAATAGGAATGACTCAGTTGATTGTACAGACTGGACTTGCGGGGGAGAACCTGAGTTTGAGTTCCAATCTCGTAGAACATATCTTTGGGGAAGAGCAAAGAACCTTGACTATGACTAAGCACCCGAACAGAAATCGATTAGTTTCATAACGATTGAACTAATTTTTAGGATTGAGTCAGGCCTAAAATACGAATGGTATAGCTATCAATGCTGAGATGGTTGTTGGGTAGTTGTTTATGTGTGTGTGAGTAGTTCTGTTAGGTGGTAGAAGAAGAAATGAAGGAAGTTTATGGTTCATGGAGTTAAGGTGTTTCACACAAGTCTCTACAGGGGTAGATTAAGTGGTAAGATGAAGAGACTTGAGAGGTGGAACTATCACAACCACAAAATAAAAATCTCAATTTATCAAAATAAAGACAAAATCAATTGATTAAAGGCTAGGAGTCGAAGACTCTATTAAACGCACATGGACCAACTCAATCTAAGTGCTAAATGTGATAGATTGATTTGGTTCTTCATATAAAAGATCTGTACTTCCTCATGATTTGCATAACCTGATTTAGGTGGTAATTGTACCTATATGAAAGAATGACGATGAAAAAATGGCAATTCAGTGGCAAAAGAATATTTTCATTCTCATTCTACAATTGGTCAACTTTTTCTTTTTTACCATTTTCTAATCATAATCCAAACCAACACTGAAATCCAACTCCGCTGCCACCTAAATCCACGTTTCCCTTCCAACCAAGCTTGCAACTTTCTTCTATAAGAACTTAGGTCGTTCAAACACCTTAACAAACTTCTTTTATTTCATTTTCTAACACCTAACAGAGTTATCCACACACAAACAAACCATTTGAGGGACGAACTTTGCCAAACAAAAAATTTTGAGGACTATAAGCGTTCAAAAAATAGTAAAGGGACGAAATTTGCAAAAGTAAAAAAATTAGAGGGACGAAAAATATATTTTAGCCTACCTGTGGATGTACAAATCAAAAAAAAAAAGGAAAAAGAAAATATGTCTGCTCATTTCATTGATGTAATCTGCATTATATCCCCAATGACAACGGCATACAACTCCATTATTAATTACTGCTGACCCACCACGTGCAATTGCATGAGGAAAATATAAAAGGACACAAAAACCCGACACTTGACATCGTATATAGTATAAAACTATTATAAAAGTATTATTTTAATAATGAATAGAATTTTAATAATAAAACAAAACATTTACGAGTTAAGAAAATATTTAAAAATATTAGAAAAATTACAACAGAATAACCATGTTATTCACCAACAAGAATTAGTTAGAAAAAGAATAAAAAGATTAAAACAAGAACTAGAAAAATACATAGGATAATAGGTTTATCCGATGAAATAGAATCAGGATTTAAAGAATTAGAAAAACTTATGAAAGAAATAAATAAAATATTATTCAACTCATTGAAAATACAGATAAAATTAAAAATTTCACTTGTAATAGAATACAAAAAGGACAAGATGAAATAAAAAAATATTAAAAAACATTACATAATACAAGCAGAGGAAAAGAAATGGATGAAAACGAGGATATCATTAGAATAAGAATTATTGTAGAACAACTAGAAAACCTTTTAAATTATGAAGAAAATAATAGATGTATAACGAAAAGGGAATTAAATGAAATTTTGGAGACAAAAGATTTAAATAAAATAATAATTAAGCAAGAACCAAACCAAGAATTGTCAAAAATACCTACACATGTATCTTCATGGAGAGGATAGAGAACGATTATATGGAAACATTAAGAAAATCAAATGATTTAGAAGAAATACAACAACTACTAGAGCAACTTAAAATTGTTGAAGAAGAAAATAATCAAATACACAAAATTGAAAAGATCAATAAAAAGATACAGAAAATGATGAAAACGAAGGAATAATTTTAAATTATAGTTCATCTTCAGAATCCGAGGAAAACCATATAAGAATGGAAAAAGGAGAATATAGTGGAAAAAGACCTAAGAGAAAATGGGAAGAAAATAAATATACACCCGATGGAGCATGGGATAAATACGAAGAAGAAACTATGTATAATAAAGGATACGCAAGAAAAAATAATAATAAATGGACAAAAATTCAAGAAGAATTTAAACCTCGATATAATAATACAGGAAATATTCTAGACCTTGATTGCGTAAGAAATAAAGAAGAAGTCCTATTAAGATGGACTAATGAAATAATATTAATGATCTTGACTGATGAAATATTTAAACAGTTAAACTTTATAGAAACCAAGAACTTTGTAACATTTAAAACATCTGAAAATGTACAAAAGTTTTTAGTAGGAATTAAGGATGAAGACTGGATTAGATTTGGAAGGATGGTAGACAATAGCTCAGATTATGTTAAATTAATAATGACACTAATACATCAAGAATTTTTAGGAAATAACCTAATGGAACAAAGAGAAAAGACAAACAAAACTCTACTTGAAAATGTTAAGTCACACTTAAACAGTAATCTGATTTGTGATATGTGCGATTGAAAGTTTCATCTGTGAATATCAAAAATACTATTATCAATTGGATGAAGAAACTAAGGAAATATATAAATATATCTTTATAGATAAACTACCATATCCACTTAATTCGAAGATTAATAGATTATGGGAATTAAGACCAGAAGAAACAGCAAATACTTTAGGAGGAGTTATTAAACTCTTATACCAAGAATTAAGAGAACAATGTTTGAATAGAGAAACAATTAGACAATTAAATAGAGGAAGTAATGTCATTTGTTGTGACATCCCAGAAATAGAAAAACCAGGGAAGTATGGTTGTGATAAAACAATAAGAAGAAAAAGAAAATATTATAAGAAATCAAAGTTATGAAAAACTTATCCTAGAAAGAAGAATTATTACAAAAATAATAAAAAGAAATATTTTAGAAGAAAGAAATCAACACCAAGAAAATACTGCCCGAAAGGAAAAAAGAAATGTGTTTGCTGGATATGTAATGTCGAAGGACATTATGCCAATGAATGCCCTCAAAGAAAGGAAAAAGATTTTAAGGAAAAATCAAAATTAATAAAACAAATTTTCCAGATATACGAACTTGAACCATTAGAAGAAGAACTAAGTGATTCAGAAATAAGTATATACGAATATACAGAAGATGAATTATCTTCAGAAGAAAGAGAATCTGAATAATGCTTATATAAAAATACTTGTGGAAGGAAGTAATAAAGAAACAAAAGCATATATAGATACTGGAGCAAGTCTTTGCCTTGCAACAGAAGCCCTTTTTGATAAATGGGAAAGATTGGAAAAGCCACTAAAAATACAAATTGCAGATGGATCAATACATCCTCTGTATTGGATAGCCAAAAGAATTACTTTAGTCATACAATAAAAAATATTTATAATACCTACGATATACAAACAAGAAACTGGAATAGATATAATTATTGGAAATAATTTCTTACGATTATATGGACCATTTTGCCAATATCTGAAATATATTACTCTTAAAACACCATATATTTATCAAAAACAAAAACATGAAATCATAAAAATTCCAATTATTCATTTTTCTGCATGTACTTATTCATCAAAGTTTCAACAGCTGAAACGTGGTGAGATTATTAGTTTAATTTGCACAAAAATCCGTCATGCACTAGTAAATCTAGAACCAAATAGAATAATTTCATCCCATATAGAAGAACTTTTGGACAAGGTTTGTAGTGAAAACCCTCTAGATCCAAAAATTAACAAAAATACTGAACTAATTGAATTAAAATTAAAAGACCCAACGAAAGAAGTAAAATGTAAACCAATGATTTATACAAAAATAGATAGAGATGAATTTGCAAAAGATATTGAAAAAATGTGTAAAAAAGGATTAATTAGACCATCAAATAGTAAACATTCTGCACCAGCCTTTTATGTAGAAAATCATAATGAAATCAAAAGAGGCAAAAGAATAATGGTAATTAATTATAAGCAAATTAATGATGCTATGGAAGGAGATGCTTATTTCCTCCCAAGAAAAGATTTAATTATCGAAAGAATTAGAAATATGGATTGGTTTAGCACCTTTTGATCGTAAATCGAGGATTTTACCAGATTAGATTGATCAAGAATCAAAAGTTTTATGAGCATTTAGTTGTCCTCAAGGACAATATGAATGGAATGTACTTCCAATGGGATTAAAATAATCACCGGGAATCTTCCAAATAAGAATAGATTCGATTCTTAAAGAATTTAAAGATTTTTGTCCTATTTATATAGATGATATATTAATCTTTTCTAATAAAGGATTAAATGATCATTTTGAAAAAATAGAATTAGTTCTTAACAAATGTTACGAACATGGAATAGTCTTAAGTAAAAAGAAAGTTGTTTTAGCCCAAAATAAAATTAATTACTTAGGATTGGAAATTGAAAAAGGTAAAATTATAATGCAGCGACATGTATTGGAAAAACTTCAGAACTTTCCAACAAAATTGAAGGATAAAAAGGATTTACAAAGATTTCTTAGACTATTAACATATATTTCAAATAAAGGATTTATCAGGAATCTTGCATCAGAAAGAAGGACGCTTCAACAAAAACTAAAGAAGGACGCCCTTTGGACATGGACTGATGAAGATGATAGACTGATTATAAAAATGAAAGACTTATGTCGGGATCTTCCCGAGCTTTATCATCCCTCGGATGATGATATAATTATTATTGAGACTGATGCCTCAAATGACTGTTGGGGAGGTGTTATGAAAGCAAAAACCCCTGGATACAAAAACGAATTACTGTGTCGATACATGTCTGGAACTTTTTCAGACAGTGAAATTAATTATCCTATTCATGAAAAGGAAACACTGGCTTTGATCCGAATGTTGGAAAAACATTGGATTTATATACTGGATAAGGACTTTATTGTCCGAACCAATTCTACTTATGTTGCAGGTTTTAAGAACTTAAATCATAAAGGAACTTACAAACAAGGAAGATTGATTAGATGGCAAATGAAACTTGCCGAGTATAATTACTCAATCTCTCATATTAAGGGAGATAAAAATGTTCTTGCAGATATATTACCAAGAGAATGAAGCAGCAAACAACTGAAGATAAAGAAGCAGATTCAATATCAAAGAATGCTCGAGAAGCAGAAAATAATGGAGCTAGACTTCATCAAGACCAACATTGAAGTACTAGAATTTCAATTACAGGCTAAAGGAGAATCACAAAGAAGATCCTATGAAGAATATAAAACAACAGTACAGGGGAAAATACTAAGGAAAAATGGTACGCCATTTTTAATGGACCACACCCAGGTGTTTATGATGAATGGCACAAAGAAGCCCCTCACTGCATCGGACTCTCCGGAGTTCATCACAAAGGATTTCGCACCAAGGAAGAAGCTGAAAAGGCTTTGATAGATTATCAAAAAGAACATGACAAGGGCAAAGAGGTTTATCTTGGCCCAAGAACTTTCTCTGAAACCATAAAGACAACACCAGCCCAAAAAACTTCATTAAGGATACTCGGAAGAGTTCCTTCCTCCATTGATAACTACCAAATTACCTCAAGAAAAGACCATGAATTACAAGTTCAATTTTCCAAAGAAAAATTTCATGAAAACCTAAAAAGACTAACCAACTGGTCCGAAAAGGAAAAAATTAATTGTTTTTACATGGTTAACCGAAATATTTTTGGAGTTAAAGTCATAATTACTCCCGGAGCATCATCGATTCTTACATTTAATATGTTCCAATTTGGACTTATTGAATGTCTTTATTTAAGGCAAGATTTGGAAGAAATTAAATTGTTCCCATATAGTTTGAAAGAAGCCATCCAGAACTACAAAAGAAATGTCGCAAAAGATAGAACTATCTTCTTGAAGTTCTATTCGACTTATCCAGACTTTGCCACCAAACAACCCACAAAGAATTTAATCTTCATTGGAGTAAGCAATAACAGCTTTTCCATGCGAGATGAACCTACTGGAGAAGATTACAATGATGAAAAGATTATCATAATCCTAGCTAATCAACTGGCGAGTATCTTTACTCAATGTCAAATTATTGGTAAAGACTCCTTCATCAAAGCAATGTACAAAGGACCACATACTTTGCTTCTCAGCAAGACTAGTGGAAAATTGATTAGAGAAAGGGACTTGGCACTACTGACGAATTTTGAACTACCTTTCTACACACTCCAAGGATTTTCAATGAATTATCAGCCAACTGTCCTCGATTTGCTGTGCTCAATGATTAAAGAGAATGGGAACCACGCATGTGAAAGATGCGTAAAGAAAGAAGACTGTCGGTAAGATGATAAAGATTCAAACGAAGCCATTATTGAAGAATGACGTAAGCACTGACGTCATCAAGCAATAATAGGGGAATGACGTAGGCAATGATGTCATCATGAATTATTGAGAAGTCTGATAGAATGTACAGGGACTTTCTTGTAAATTACGCAGCCCTTTTACGCATATAAATAAGACCTCTTATGCTGAGGAAGAGGGCAGGGTTTTAGAAGTTTTCAACTCTTACCTCACCTCGCTTCTCTCTGAGAAGTTCTAGCTTTGCTAGCGAATCCTTGAGAGTGGATTCAAAAAATAGTTATATGTACTTACACCACTGATCATAAATAAACACTACTTTCATATATTTCCATACTTTCATTACTTTCATTACTTTCAACTAAATCTCGACTAAACTAAACGGAAGCAGCGGTGGACCAAGGAACCCAGAAATATTTTCAAGAACACCAAATCAGGTATGACTCAGCACCTATTTCATTCAATTCTTATTAGAAATTAATTATGTCTGAAATAGAAAGAGAAAAGATTGATAACACTGATGTCGAACATATACAAATTACTGAAGAAAATGGAAATTATGAATGAAGTATATTGATAGATCCAAAGCTATTTCAAAAAATACAGAAAGAAGACTTAAATCTAGCTAAAGATGCAAACATGAAGAAAATAGAAGGAATAATGAAACGATTCAATCAGAAAGAAAACATAATATACTATGGAAAGATAATTAATGAAACCCCGATAGATATTTCTGAAACACAAGGAAATACTTGTATACAATTATTAAACAAAAATAAATTAATTGATCTAAAAAGAAATTTAAAAAAGGAATCACACAGAAAGAAAATAGGATATATTCATATAGGAGCCATACAGGTTCTAATCAAAGCAACCTTTCAAGAAGGAATAGATTCACCAATAGAATTAGTTTTAAAAGATGATAGAATAACATATCCAAAAGATAAAATATTAGGAGTGATTGAAGGAAATTTAGCTTATGTTAAGCTAAAATTTGAAATACACCCAAATATTGGAATACCATTAGATACTCAAAGATTATATCAATCTTTAACTATGGAACATAGATTTTTAAGAAACAATTTAATGAGATCAGGAGATAAAATCTTCTCAATTACTTATTGTGTTAATTATGCACTAACAAATTCTCATCATAGTATTACTTTCAGAAATAATGATAGAATCGATATACCAACACTTTTCGAAGAAATGGGAAAAATTTATTATCCAAAAAGAAATGAATTAACTGAACCAAGAATTTCTATAAGAAATCCAAGATCATTGAGTTTTAGGCAGATTCCTAAACCAATTACTTTTCCTGAAACAGAAAATAATAAGGAAGAAGAAAATATAAATAAATTATCGAATCAAGTAAGAGATCTAGCACAATATTTGAGAAATAGAATATGAATAAGGGAAAAGAATTAAGAAATATTTATGAAGAACTTCATAATAAAAATCAAGACAAAAGGAATATAAAAGAATTTATGAATATTTATGATAAACGCCTTAAAAGAGAAAAAGAAGATAAAGATCGAAAACTGTTGAAAGACTTGGACATAATTTAGATAACAATATTTGTGAAAGGCTTGAATAATACTTCTATTCATCATACTTGATATATATATATATACACTAAACAGTAAATACACTTTACAATTTACAAGGAAATTTAATTCCTAGGAACATAGTTAAGCCCACACCGTCCGCACCGTCCGCACCGTCCTCACCGTCCACACCGTCCACACCGTCCAACTAATATCAACAGTCCCCCTCAAGCTGGAGCATATAAATCAAATGCTCCAAGCTTGGGGCAAATATTTTGAATTCTTGGTCCTCTTAGAGATTTTGTAAAGTCGTCTGTCAGTTGATCATTAAAGCTAACAAATTCGGTGACGACTTCTTTAGAAAGGACTTTCTCTCGGACAAAATGACAATCGATCTCGATATGTTTAGTTCTCTCATGAAATACTGGATTGGAAGCTATATGGAGGGCTGCTTGGTTATCACAACATAGCTTCATTTGTTGAGTATCTCCAAACTTCAATTCCTGAAGAAGTTGTTTAATCCAAATAAGCTCACACGTGGCTATCGCCATGGCTCTATATTCAGCCTCTGCACTAGACCTTGCAACAACATTTTGTTTCTTACTCTTCCACGAGACAAGGTTTCCTCCAATAGACACACAATACCCTGAAGTGGAACGCCTATCAATAGGTGATCCTGCCCAATCTTTATCGCAAAATCCAACTACTTGAGTGTTTCCTTTGTCTTCATAAAGTAGTCATTGTCCTGGTGTCTTTTTAATGTATCTCAGGATTCGTATTACTGCATCCCAATGATCATTATGAGGAGATCGCATGAATTGACTCACCACTCCAACAAAGCAAAGGAAATATCCGGCCTTGTAATAGTGAGATAGATGAGCTTCCCAACCAATCTCCGATATCTTTACTGGATCGAATAAGGCTCCCCCTGGTTGGGTAGCAGCTTTTGATTTGGATCCATAGGACTATCAACTGGTCGACAATCCAACATACCAATTTCTTTAAGTATATCTAACACATACTTCCTTTGTGAGATGATAATCCCGTCTTTCGATCGAGCAACTTCAATTCCAAGAAAGTATTTTAGATTTCCCAAATCTTTTGTCTGAAAGTGACTAAATAGGTGTTGCTTTAGCTCAGCAATTTTTTTCTGGTCATTTCCCGTGATGACTATATCATCTACATAGACCACCAAGTAAACACATTTATCTGGAGAGGTATGGCAGTAAAAAACCGAATGGTCAGCTTCACTACGTTTCATCCCAAAAGCTTGAACAACTGAGCTGAATTTTCCAAACCAAGCTCGTGGGGATTGTTTGAGTCCATAAAGAGACCGTCGCAGTTTGCAAACCAAGCTTGACTCCCCCTGAGCAACAAATCCAGGTGGTTGCTCCATATAAATCTCCTCTTCTAATTCTCCATGCAGGATTGCATTTTTAATATCCAACTGGTACAGTGGCCAATGACGAATGGCGGCTATGGCAAGAAATAGTCGAACAGAAGTAATTTTAGCCACGGGAGAGAAAGTATCTCCATAATCAAGGCCATAAATCTGGGTATAACCTTTGGCTACCAATCGAGCTTTGAGACGATCAATCTGTCCATCGGCCCCAACTTTTATAGCATAAACCCACCAACAACCAATAGGTTTCTTGGCCGGAGGAAGAGGAACTAACTCCCATGTACCATTATGCTCCAAAGCCTGCATTTCATCAATCATGGCTTGTCGCCATCCTGGATGATCAAGTGCTTCACAAAAATTTTTAGGAAGAGTAACAGAAGATAAAGAAGACACAAAAGAATGATAAGAAGGAGAGAGACGATGATAACTCAAGAAGTTATAAATAGGATGGGGATTACGTGTGGACCGGGTACCTTTCCTAAGAGCAATGGGCAAGTCATGATTATCCTCAGGTAGGTCCGTAGTCGGGTTGTCTCCTGAAGTAGGACATGATTCAACTGGTCTTTCAGTACCTTCAAGTTCTGTATTGGGAATTCGTGGACGACGCCGATATAGGATGGGTGATCTGTGAGTCTGTTCAGGTGGAGGATTGACAGGAATATCTACAGAAGAATCGACAGTTGACTCTAATTCCTGTAAAGGTGATGGACCAAGATAGGGAATAGGAAAAACTTCATGAAGAGTATTAGACTCAACGATGGAGGGCGAGAAATATGACTTTTCTTCAAAAAAAAGTTACATCTGCAGTGATATAATAACGATTGTGAACTGGAGAGAAACAGCGGTAGCCTTTCTGTAATCTGGAATATCCAAGGAAAACACATTTGATGGCTCTAGCAGCAAGCTTATCAAGACCTGGAGACAAATCATGAACAAAACAAGTGCATCCAAAAATACGTGTTCCAACATGAAATAGTGGTTCTTTAGGAAACAAAATGGAATGTGGAATTTTATTTTCAATAGAGGAAGAAGGCATCCGATTTATCAGAAAACAGGCTGTCAAAACAGCATCACCCCAATGTCGGACAGGTGTATTTGCATGAAGTAATAATGTCCGAGCAGTCTCAACAATATGTCTATTCTTCCTTTCGGCAATGCCATTCTGTTGAGGGGTATCAGGACAAGAGGATTGATGGAGAATGCCTTGTGATGACAAAAAAGAAGAAATAGCAGAAGAAAAATATTCTTTTGCATTATCACTTCTAAAGATCTTAATTGTCTTATCAAATTGATTTTTTATTTCATTAACAAAAGATGTGAGAATGGACAAAATTTCAGAACGTTCTTTCATTAAGAACACCCAAGTACATCGAGAAAACTCATCAATGAAGGTAACAAAATATCTATACCCCATAGAAGAGACACGACTAGGGCCCCATATATCAGAATGAATAATTGAAAAAGGAGAATCAACACGACTTTCAAGATGTCTAACAAAAGAAGAACGAACATGTTTTCCTAGCTGACATGACTCACAGGTGAAAGTCTTTATTCTTTCAAGGCTTGGAACCATTATTTTTAATTTAGCTAAATGTGGGTGTCCCAAGCGTTCATGAAGGAGTTTTGGTGATGTGGCAGCACTGCAAACCCAAGCAGGATTAGGCTTAAGGTAGTAAAGACCATGAGATTCATGTCCTACGCCAATCGCTCAACCCGCACTCACGTTCTGTATGACAAAGGAGTTAGCATCAAATGTTACTGAACAATTATGAGAACGAGTAAGTTGGCTGAGAGATATTAAATTGAAAGGACAACCAGGTATGAACAAAACCGATTTTAAAGACAGAGAAGAAGAGGGTGATACGTGACCAATTCCTTTTGCTGCAACTCTAGAACCATCAGCTAGAGTAATGAAATGAGGAATTTCAGGAGGAGAAATGGATGAAAATAAAGAACCATTACCAGCAATGTGATCAGAGGCACATGAATCAATTATCCATGGACTTTGATCATTACCAGATCTAGAAACACAAGCAGTAGAGTTATGAGCTACTATAGCAGACGATGTTTGAGATTCCTTGGCAGCCTTTAGCTGGAGGTACTCTTGGTAATCAGCTTCTGAAAATTTTCTCTCTGGTGTTTCAGACTTAGAAATATTCACGGATTTTTCGGGGAATCCATGAAGGGAGTAGCAAGTGTCTTGAGAATGGCCCATTCGTTTGCAATAGGAACACTGAGGGCGACCTCCTCTTCCACCTCGTCCTCCTCTCTTTGGTCCTCCTCTGTTTGCATGACCTCATCTCCCCCCTCGATTGGAAACCATGGCAGAAGTTTCGAAACTGTCAACTGAATTTCCTTCTGTTCTTGATGAGGGAACCCGAAGGAGTCGAGTAATCAGATTTTCTAATGAACTTCTTGGCCAGTTAAGACTTGATCGCGAACATGATCAAAATCTGGATGCATTTCTCGTAGAATCAACACCATATACAGGTTATCAAGTTTCTTCTTCATGTCTTCGAGTTTATCAGCTTCCAAGGATAATTTTAACTCCTCAACTGCTGATTGGGATTTCGAAACATAGGCAACCATGTCATGATCAGTTTGTTTAAGAGTGGCCAATTTTTGGGCAGCATCATACAATCGTTGAATGTCATTAGCAAAGACACTTTGAGCCTTTTTCCAGAAAGAGTGACAAGTTTTGAAGGCTCTGAAATTTGTGAGGATGGCTGGCTCCACAGATTGCCACAAGAGAGCACACAGTTGATAGTCAAGTTTCTTCCATTGCTCACAATTTTCTTCTGAAATTTTCTCTGAGGATTTTTCCAGATGTTCATAATATCCTTGACCAAGAAACCAAAGTTCTACAGAGGCTGACCATGCAAAATAATTTTTACCATTCAATTTCTCTGAAGTAATTGTAGGCGTTCCAGAGATGGAGAAGGCAGGGCCATCATTTTTCTGTGAGGTAGAAGCCATCTTAACACCTGAGAATGAGAAGAGACCAGCAGTAGCAGGGAACCAGAAACGAAAAGAAAGACCAGATGCAGATAACTGAGAACCAAAGTGGAGGAGACCCACTTGTCAAAGAGTCGGAGAATCGAAGAACCGACCCCCTAGACAGGAAGAGGAGACGCCGGCGAGCAGATCTGGGCGATCGTGCGGTGGATCCGACGTCAGGAAGGTGGCACGTGGTTTTCACACGCCGACAGGGAGGAGTGCGTGTGGAGGGGCGTGGGGACGTTTCCGGCGACGAGTCTCCGGTGGACGGCCGATCGGTGGCTGCTGAGTGGTTTTCTGGTGGAGGTGGATACTGGGCTGGCCAGTGACGGGGACTTTGGGACCTTGAGCTTGTTGTTTGGGTATATGGAAAGAGATGTGTTCGTTAAAAACTCGGGTTCCGCTGACCAAGCGTAAACCTTAAAGGACAACCAACCTAGCTCTTGATACCATGTTGAAAGACTTGGACATAATTTAGATAACAATATTTGTGAAAGGCTTGAATAATACTTCTATTCATCATACTTGATATATATATATACACTAAACAGTAAATACACTTTCCAATTTACAAGGAAATTTAATTCCTAGGAACATAGTTAAGCCCACACCGTCCACACGTCGCAATCTCAGTCCACACCGTCCAACTAATATCAACAAAAACAAATAAAAAAATATATTATAGAAAAAGAAAAGGAACTCGTTAATATAAGAAATAAAATAGAAGAACACAAAAGACAATAATATAAAAAATAGAAAAAATAGGAAAAACGATAGCAACAAAGACTTATCAATCATCAAGTTATTTTAAAATAACTGCACCACCTTTTGAAGATATCGAATAAAAAGATGGAAATATACTCCGAATTTGATAATCAAACTGAAAGTGAAATATTAAGTGTATTAGTAATGAATTTACCTATTGATTGCAAACAACTAATAATTGAAAAAATAAAAGCCCAAGTCAGACAAGAGGATTATTATCTTACAACTATTTCGTTAGATATAGAATGGAATTATATGGAGGAAATAGGACTAGCTTTTGAATATGATAGATTATCATTATCTGATATATATGAAGATTGGGATTTATTAGATGATTAAATGGATCAAGAAATATTAAGCATTTTGGCTATGAAAATACCCAAAGATTGCAAGCAAATAATAATTAATAAATTAAAACATCAATATTGGCAAGAAAAACTTTATCTAAAATAAATACAACAAAGAGTGCAATTAGCATTTTGTGAAGAAGAACGAAAGCAATTAATAGAAGAAATAATGGAAATAGATGAATCTATAATTGACTACGGGTATGAACTATTAGTAACCCAAATAATGCATGAAAACTACCCAAATTATGTATAATTACTACCACTACCTGGGAAAAAAATAGAGTGGTACCAAACTGGTATCAGAGCATACTGAAGAGGACTATAAACATTCGACCCTTAGTAGGCGTTCTCACAGTGTGATCTGTGGCGAAGCATTGGCTCTTGGCCTATGGGGGCTCCTGGTTAGTCGCCAGAGAGTTTGCAGTCCCGAGAGGGCTGGTTTGTAAAGTATGCTTTGAGGTATCATGTGCAGCCACGAGCGTATGGGCGCTCACTGATGCATTTTGGTATCAGAGCTAATTACTAGCTAAATATTAACAAATAATGAATTCTCAAAAAATAGAAATATTTGTTCACAACCTAACTATGATAGACCTAACAAATCAAAATGAATTAAAATTATTAATACAAGAATTAAAAGATGAAGCCACTGATACATGTAATAAACACATGGAATATCACTGTGAATATTGTGATTGCAAAGAATATGACAGAAGAATAGATTTAATAAAAATTATAATTGATAAATTAACATTTGATTGCAACATGATTCATAGATCCAACGGCTCACAACACGTATGCACTATTGAAGTGTCGATACAATGTTCGTTTTTGTGTCAGAAACCTCATTGCATGATGACTACTCATTGAGGGCGTCATGTACATGTACTATATTTCCCATATGTTTCGTATGTGCTCTGCTAAGTAAGCAGTGATTGGTGACTCATGGACGTAAAACATTCTACACAGCACATACATGTCACACCATCACCATCACAAGCCAGAAATTATTGAGATCTCATGTGTGCCATAGATATAACCAAAGTAGTTTTGATAAGGGTTGCACAATCCTCATATCTTGAACTAGTCTTTAGAATTGTATTAGATTTAAAATCCAAATTTTAAGATAGTATCAAAGTCTATCATAAATTTGTTATTGGGTCGACCATTCCAATCGCATATCAACCGCTGCACCATACCCAAACCCGACCCAATGTAAGTCCTCACAGCTACCCGGACCCATCCTCATTATCACACATTACATTCACTAGCCAGTGCAGCTTCAACTCTCATGGATCATCACAATCACATTCACATATGTGCACACACAACATTCATCATCTCACTTTCATTCCTACGCGTATAGAAACACTTTCCCGCTCATTTCACTTTGCATTTTTGTTACAGTAAACAAAGATTACTCACTCTTAATTAGCACCATCACTTCACCACATCCAAGCCTTTTATCCTTTAAGAAGTATTAGATGAATCAGAACAGAATTGTTTTGTATTGATAATCTTGAATTGATATTGTACAGAGGAAGAGGTGTTTATATAACACCTTGGATATAAAAGAGGAGATAAGTAACTAACTTATCTAAGACTCAGTCAAGAGGAAATCAAACTAATCAAATAACAAACTAATCTTATCCAAGATTCAGTCAAGAGGGAAACAAACTAAGAACTAATTAATAATGGATAAAACAGAAATAACAAACAGAATATATGCTTAATCCAATAGCCCCCCTCAAGCTGGAGGAGTGGATTGCTTTCATTCCCAGCTTGCTCACAAGGTTGTTGAAAGGAAGAGGATCAAGTGACTTGGTTTGTGTTCCTGCCGAGATTTAACTTGCCGGAATCTCGTCGTAGAACGTCAGACCAAGGGTGAACAATGGGGGTTGTTTTAGATTATGGCTTGACAGAATGTTGTATTCTGGTCCTACGTATCCCAATGAGAATCAAAGCCCGACGTAGTTCTAGGTTCAACCCTTGGCCATACAGTGATCTCGATCCCCTAATATTGTATCCGATGAATAACAGCAAGCAAGGACTCTTCAATAGTCTCTTGGTCGAGCTAGTTTCTCTAATACGCTTAAGGGAGAGTCACCAGGGTTTAGTGAAAAGTGACTCTCTCTTAAGAGATCTGGATATCTTTCCTTTTATCTCTTAAATCTTCTGAGATGTGATTTCCTTAATTTAAGGGATATTGTCTCTTTTAACCGGATAAGGTTATATGAGATAATATCTGGATTGATTAGGAAAATATCTTAAATTGATCTCTTCTAACCGGATAAGCTTGCTTGAGATAATGTTAGGATCTTTTAAGGATGATATCAATATCTTATCCCTTAATTTGAGGGATATTATCTCTTCTAACCGGATAAGGTTGTTTGAGATAATATCAGGATTAATAAAGATAATATCGATATTTTATCCTTCCTTCCCTGGTTGGATCGGGTATCCAAGCTCGGTGGCCGGGTTTTACGCCTCGGCCAGTACACAAGCCCCCAAGCTTTGAGCTAATAAAGCGTAAAAGTTTTCATGACTTTAGCCGAGCTTGGCCTTTCAGAAAACTTATTTGGAGAGTCATGGTTTTATGGTGTAGGTTCCCTGTTCCTTTTTACCATCATCTTAATGACCGATCTTCTTCCTCGACCAATCATTCGTCCTCGGTGACCGAGCCTAGGAACTCGGTCCTTTTCTTTAGCCTTTTGAGCTAGCGAGGTAATTGGCCGAGCTTCACGCGTTGGTGTATATATATATATATATCCTCCAACTCGGTGAACCGCTCGGGCGACCGAGCTTGACGCCTCGAGCTACCGAGCTCTACACCTCGGCTCATACACAAGCCCCCCAAGCTTCGAGCTGATTGCGTGGAAGCTTTTCTCGAAGGAACCGAGCCTAGTCGAGGTGGAGGTGGTCACCTGAGTTTCATACTGAGGCCATACTTTCTAGGTTCCCGAGATGGAAAAGAGACGTTGCTCTTTGTGACGCGTGGCCTTTATGCCATCATTTCCGAGACCTGCGCTGTAGTTGCGTGCTCATATTTTTCCTTGATGGCAGTGTCCATCCCGGCATTTCCGCCACGTGTTGCCTTTCCATTAGTATGCCGAAATCGGTCAGATTTGAAGGGAAGTTTCCCTTCTTTCGCACGCCAACAACCATCATTAATTCGCCAAAAGGAACGTTCCATTTCTTCGCCCCTTTCCTATAAAAGGAGCGACCCCATGGTGTAGGGTTTTACCTTCTTTGAGCCGTAGATTTTCCTCTCTCTCGAGCCTTTTCTAGTCCAATCTTTCACACTCCTCTTCCTATTCGAGGTACGTCCTGCTCAGTCCTTTTTTCTTCCAGTTTGATTTCTGATTTTTCATTCATGGAGACTTCATTCGAGGTATCCCAGAATGCCTCTCCTGGGGTTCAGATCGTGGAGCCTGAAATCAGTCCGATTGGGGGTTCTCCTCGTCCTTCTCCTTCTTCCTCACATGGCGGTGGTGGTACTAATGGTGCCTCCTCTTCTCCTGATGGGAGTAGCTCGGCTACTCCTAATATCATACCCATCTCCAAACGCCGTAAGCGTATCAATAGGATGTCTAGGGTTCCATACCCAGATATCACTATACCTGGGTATTTCTGGGTAAGGCCGGATGTGGGAGCCTTTCATTCAAATTTTAGGGTTTCTGAATCCCTCTCGTCCATGAGAAACAAAGTTTCTTCTTCTAGTGGCACAGTAGAGTGTTTGCCATGTTCTGAGAATGAACATGTCTTCCTTCACGCAGCTCCTGGTCAACCTTGTTTCACATACGTGTATAAAACCATGTTTGAGAAGATTGGAGTTACTTTACCTTTTACCCAATTTGAGTGTGATGTTTTGAAGATGATGAATGTTGCCCCGACCCAACTCCATCCAAACAGCTGGGCTTTTTTAAAGGCTTTCCAAATTCTCTGCGAGGAGATAGGAGTGGTGGCTACTGCTCCTATATTTCTTTATTTTTATAAACTTAGGTTTGGAGATCGGATTGGTTGGATCTCCCTTAGTGGGGCTGAGGGGGGAGGCATCATTGGGCTCTACAAGAGTTCATACAAATTTTTCAAGTTGGACTTTTTCAAAGTCCGACCTACTGTAGGAAACGAGTCCCTATTCTATGACTCGGATGGAGTCTCCAAATTTACTTTCTACTGGCAGCCCCATCCCACTAAGTTTTCCAGCTATGACGTCGACTGCATGACAACTCAAGAAAAAACCGACGTTGAGATCCTAAAACTCTATCCTCGGCCATTGCCTTGTGGTAGACTTTTATTGCTTCCCAAATCGTCAACTCGGCAAGCCGATTTTGATCGTAAGTAGCTTTTTAGTGGGTGTTTTACTTACTCTGCAGTATACTTGTGTCTAACAGATTTCTCATTTTTCAGTGATAATGGGAAAGTTCAATTATAAAGATTTGCTGAAGAAGTCAGCTAACCAAGCTGCTGGTGGGTCATTGCCGGTTGCCGAACCTAAGGGGAAAAAGAAGAAGAGCACTGATGCTGCTGACCCGAACACACGCCTCTCCATACGGATTCGGGAGGATTTGCAGTCCGAGGTTCCGGGGAGAGGTCCTTCCCCCCCAGTGGTTGTTGAAGAAACTCCTGCCACCGAGAGGAGGCCGGGCAAAGCTCCTGTGGTGGCCGATCTTACTTCGGACACCAAATGGTACGACGGGAATTGCAACCCGGGCTTCGGCTCCCTTAGGGGTAGTGAGTTTAACCCCTTCTCACTCATCGACGGCCAGGTGCTCAAACCCGCTGATGCCCGTATTTTGCTGAAGCAAGGGCCTAGTGAAAGCATGGAGGTTGCCGCTACATATGCTCTTCGGATAGCTTCGATTACCCTCTTCCGGAGTCACCAATTCTTAGAAAACGTCAAGAGGGTGGATATAATGAAGGCTGATGCAGCTCGCGCCCTGAAAGTGCGGGATGAATTGGCTCAAGCCGTGGCCAAATGTGAGGAGCAAGCTCGGGTTATTGGCCAGCTGAAGGCCCAGAAGGTAGAGCTGAAAAAAGGCAATACCACCCTCATGGCCGAGCTGGAAACGGAAAAAACTGACCGGCTCAACCTTCAGAAGGTCGTGGAGGGGCTTCAAGCCGAGAAGGAGGTAGGTCTGGAGCTGCGGAAGTCGCTAGAGGCCGAGAAAGAGGCCAATCTCAAGCTTCAGTCTGATCTGGCTGAAGCCGAGGCTTCTATTATGAAGGAGCACGTTAACGGCTTCTCCCGAGCCGTGAAGCAGCTTCAGCGCTTCAACCCGAATGCTGACTTCTCCTGTGCTGACGTGGACAAGGATTTTAACCGAGATGGAATCCTAGTTCCATTGTCTGAGCTGGAGGATGAGGAGGACGTATCTCAAGAAGAGGAGGGTGAGGGGCGAGCGGTCGAGGAGGGACCCGATGGTGAAGGTGAAATGGGCCTACCTGACCAATCTGTTGCTCTTCCTCCAAGTGCCGAGGACGACCTCAACTCATGATTTTGTTGCTTATGGGAATGCCCATTAGGAAGCTAAGAAACATGTTCTTAGGGCAATGCCCTTTTTATTTTGAACTCTTATGTATTCTGGGTTTTGCCCCCATTTTCATTTAATGAAATCGCGTTCCTGCTTACGAGTTAATCTATACTTAGAAAATTTTCTAATGTCTTTTCAAATTTTTGGAGCTCGAGCTTGTTAGTGCTCGGCTTTTATAGTTTGGCGTGTTACTCGGTTGACTCGAGTTTTTGGGACTCGGAATACCTGTAGGTTTTTACTTACCTTCTTAGGCATCGATTGACTTTTGTGTTTTTAGCCATTCCACCTTGGTTTGGTCGATCTTGGCTCTGACTATCATTTCAGGTTTTTAAGTTGTTGTTTACCTTTATAGGCTCAGTATTTCGACTTCAATTCGGTCGATTTTAGCTCGGACAGCCTCTTTAGGTTTTTAGTTGTTCTTCACCCTTATAGGCTCGACACTTCGACCTCAACTCGATCGATTTTAGCTCGGACAGCCTCTTTAGGTTTTTAGTTGTTCTTCACCCTTATAGGCTCGGCACTTCGACCTCAACTTGGTCGATTTTAGCTCGGACAGACTCTTTAAGTTTTTAGTTGGTCTTTACCTTTATAAGCTCGGCATTTCGACCTCAACTCGGTCTATTTTAGCTCGGACAGCCTCTTTAGGTTTTTAGTTGTTCTTCACCCTTATAGGCTCGACACTTCAACCTTAACTCGGTCGATTTTAGCTCGAACAGCCTCTTTAGGTTTCTAGTTGGTCTTTGTAAATAATTTTTTAATTAAAACAGTATTCTTGCCTAATAGCACAACTGGAAATGATTCTATTTATTTATTTTTCCTGGTGTGCCTCATTAAAACCCTCTCGGTCAAAACCTCGTGGGAAAAAGACCGAGATAGGAAAAAAGTGCATCACCTATAACCTTAACTAAAATAAAACTTAAGGTGGGAAGTGTTCCATGTTCTTGGAACAGCCTTTCCTGACAATTATTCTAGCCTGTAGGCACCATTTCCCAGATTTTCAACTATCCTGAATGGGCCAGACCAGTTTGCTGCGAGCCTACCCTCTCTGGGGTCTTTTCTCGCGTCGTTTTGCAATCTCAACACTAAGTCACCTTGCACAAATTCCCTCGGCCGCAACCTCGATTTGTACTTCCGAGTTGCTTTTTGCTTGCATAGCTCATCTCTGATTTTCGCCTCGTCTCGGACTTCTTCAACCATGTCAAGCTCAACTCGGAGTTCTTCTTCGTTCTTACTTTGGTCATGGTGCTGCCTCCGAAGAGAGAGTTCGCCGAGCTCAACTGGAATCATTGCAGCGGTTCCGAAGGTTAGCCTGAATGGCGTTTCGCCAGTTGAAGACTGTGTTGAGCAATTGTAAGCCCATAGGATGCTTGGTAATTGTTCAACCCAAGCCCCTTTTGATTGGCCTAACCTTCTTTTGAGCTCGTTTAGTATGACTTTATTGGCTGCCTCTGCTTGTCCGTTCGTTTGTGGGTGCTCAACCGAGGTCACTTTATGTTTAACTCCAAGGTTGGAGTAGAACTCTCTGAGCTCTTTATCGGTGAACTGCTTTCCATTATCTGTGACGATTACGTAAGGGAGGTCGTGCCTGCATATGATGTTTTTCCATACGAAGCTCTGAACCTTTTTAGCAGTTATAGTGGCTAACGGTTCTGCTTCAATCCACTTGGTGAAGTAGTCTACACCTACCAGCAGGAACTTGACTTGACCTTTGGCAACCGGGAAGGGACCGACTATGTCCATCCCCCACATAGTAAAGGGCCATGGCGAGAGAATGGAATGGAGCTCTTCTCCTGGAACACGTGCTATGTTGGAGAACTTCTAGCAGGGCTTACACCTGTTAGTCCAAGTAGTACAATCCAGTCTCATGGTTGGACAGTAAAACCCCACTCGCAAGACCCGAGCTGCCAGAGATCGGCACCCTGAGTGCATCCCACAGATTCCTCGGTGCATCTCATCCATTACGTACTCGGACTGCTCCTTAGCTAGGCACTTTAGTAATGGCATGGAGAATCCTCTTCTATATAACTCGCCATCTCGGATGGTGTAATGGCAAGATTTAAGGCGGATTCGCCTCGCCTCCTTAGGGTCATGGGCAATTTGTCCGAGGCTCGATATTCCCAAATCGGTGTCATCCAGCCACGATCATAGTGCTCGGTCATTATTACTTTGGCACTTTTTATGCTCGGTTCGAGAAGGTTTTCCTGAATGAAAGTTCTTAGCTGGACAGCTTTCTTGGTGCTAGCCAACTTAGACAACAGATCTGCCCTGGAATTTTCTTCTCGAGGTATATGCTCAATAGCGAAATTATCAAATTCCGAGACTAGGCTATTAACCTTGCAGAGATATCTGGTTAGTTGGGGATCCTTTGTTTGATAATCTCCCAAGACTTGTCCTGTTACAAGCTGTGAGTCACTTCGGCATTTTAATTCTCGGACCCCAACTTCTTTAGCTAGCATCAGTCCTGCAATAAGGGCTTCATATTCTGCTTGGTTGTTTGAAGCAGTAAATCCAAATTTTAAGGATTGTTCTAGGATTAGATCATCAGGCCCTTCGAGAATTATTCCATCCCCGTTTCCCTTCAAGTTAGATGATCCGTCAACATATAGGAGCCAGACGAAGTTTTTCGACCTCGGCTTAGAAGAGAGCTCGGCAATGAAGTCGGAGAGGCATTGTGCTTTCATGGGCCCCCTCGGCTCATATTGCAAACCGAATTCCGACAATTCTACTGACCAGGCTATCATCCATCCGGCTAGATCGGGTTTCCTGAGCACTTGCTTTACTAGATGATCAGTTTTGACTATCACTTGGTGCGACTGGAAATAAGGTTGTAACTTCCGAGCTGCCATAACTAGGGCGAGGGCTAGTTTTTCAATTATTTGATACCGATTTTCTGCGTCTTTCAGGATTCTACTAACATAGTACACCGGCATCTATTGCTTTTCCTCTTCCTGGATGATCACTGCACTTATTGCATAATCGTTGACAGATAGGTACAAGTACAGATCTTTGCCGAGCTGAGGCCGAGTGAGGATTGGGGGAGAGGCTAGGAAGAGTTTCAGATCTTCAAAGGCCTTCTCACACTCTTCAGTCCAGATGAAATCTTTTGGTTTTTTCAAGAGCTGGAAGAAGGGTCTTGCCTTTTCTGCAGACTTCGGGAGAAAGCGGGATAGAGAGGCTAATCGACCGGCTAACCTCTGAATTTCTTTCAAATTCCGAGGACTCCGCATTTCCATAACGGCTTTGCATTTATCCGGGTTAGCTTCGATCCCCCTGTGTGTTAGCATATATCCTAGGAACTTTCCTCCTTGTACACCAAAGGAGCATTTCTCTGGATTTAACCTCATGTTGTATTTTCTGAGCTGGCCGAAAATTTCTTCGAGGTCGGCTGGGTGATGCCTTGGATCATCGGATTTTACCACCATATCATCAACATAAACTTCTAAGTTATTTCCGATTTGGTTGACGAAAACTTTGTCCATAAGCCTTTGATATGTTGCACCAGCATTTTTTAAGCCGAAGGGCATTACCCGATAGCAGTAATTTGCCCCATCAGTCATAAATGTCATTTTTTCTTCATCGGGTGGATACATCCTGATCTGGTTATAACCTGAGTATGCGTCCAAAAAGACAAAACTTTGTACCCTGAGGCCCCATCCACCAGTCTGTCAATGTTGGGAAGAGGAAAAGAATCTTTTGGGCATGCCTTGTTGAGATCGGTGTATTCGGTGCACATTCTCCATTTACCGTTGGCCTTTCTAACTAACACCACGTTGGCTAGCCAAGTAGTGTATTTCACTTCTCTTATGAAATTTGCTTTGACTAGTTTGGAAGTCTCCTCGGCTACTGCTCGGCGTCTTTCCTCGCCAAGTTTCCTTTTTCTCTGAGCTACAGGCTTGGCTTCGGGACATATGGATAGCTTATGGCACATAAAATTGGGGTCTATACCAGGCATATCCGATGTCTTCCAAGCAAACAGATCGGCATTCTTTCTTAAGACCACATGAAGCCTTTGTTTGAGTGAGGGGTCGAGCTGACTGCCGACTTGGGTGCATTGTTAAGCTTGGGCTCCCAACTGGAACCTTTCTAAGGACTCTGTTGGTTTGGCTGAAGTTACCGAACTGACCGAGCTTACCACCTCTGCTTTATCATCCTCGGCTTTCTTTGCGATATCCTGGTTTCGGGTAACCTTTAGGCTATCAACATAGCATTGCCTGGCTAGCCTTTGGTCAACCCGGACTGCGACTATATCTCCGGATTCGGTTGGGAATTTCATTGTCAGGTGTGGGGTAGAGACAATCGCTCCGAGTTCATTCAACGTCGGTCTTCCAATAAGGATGTTGTACGACGTGCTGGCATCTACAATAACGTACCTGACTGATACGGATTTGGAGAGTCTTCCTTCTCCAAACGTTGTTAAGATGTCTATGTAACCTCAGGTTTTGACTTGCTCCCCGGCGAACCCTACTAGCTTGTCTTCCTGCTCTTTTATCAGTTTTTCTGGAATTCCAAGTTTCCTGAAGGTTGCCAGGTATAGAATATCGGCCGAGCTCCCCTGGTCAATAAGTGTTCGTTTGACCGAGAAGTTGTCTAGTTCGACAGTTATCACCATTAGGTCATCTTGGTTTGGATCCACCCCTCGGAAATCATCATCCGTGAAAGTTATTGGAGGTCTTGTCCTTGTAGGCTTTCCAGACACCGTGTTGACGGATCGGAGGGCTTTTACATGACGCCACCGAGCTGAGCTCGTCGTTCCTCCTCCTGCGAATCCTCCCGAGATTGTATTGATGATCCCTCTGACTCCTCCTTCTGATTCTTCATTAGGAGCCCTTTGATTATTTAACCAGTCTCCGCCCTGATTGTTTCCTTGCAGGTGTGCATCTCGGTTACGGTTGTCATAACCGCGTCTCCGTCGTCTTCGACCGGCTCGTCCGCCTCCATTATCATCTCGACGGACAAAACGATCAAGACGGCCTGCTCGTACCAAGTCCTCAATTTTTTCCTGGGTTGTTCTACAGTCTTCAGTGGAGTGACCATAGTTTTGATGCCACACGCATTCTTTGCTTCTGTCAGCATTGGCCGGTGTTTTGGACGGTCGAGGTAAGGTGAGTAACTCGGTGTTGCATACCTCCTGGAGGATGGTTTCCCGAGACCGGTTTAACGACGTATAAGACTGGTACCTGGGTTGCCTCTCTGAGAATCCTCTTTCATTGGTCTTTTGGGCCCTTTGTGGATCAGCCCCCCTATTTCTCTCTTTGTTTGAGACCGAGCTATTGTCTTCAAAGCCTCTTTCTCTCCTTTTGAATTCTACCATCTCTTCCGAGTTCATGAAACCTGTAGCTTTTTCCTGCAACTCTTTAAAATCTCTCGGTGGTTTTCGGGATAAATACAAAGAATGGCCCTGGCTTCAGACCGCCCATGACGGTGTGAAGGCAGAGTTCTGAGCTCATGTTGGGAATTAAGATTTGTTTAGCATTAAAACGAGCCATATAATCTCTTAGTGATTCATTCCTTTCTTGTTTAAAATTCACCAGCGAGACCGAGTGCCTTTTATGCTTTCGGCTTGCTGCGAATTGTGCGGTGAACTTAGTTACAAGCATATCAAAGGAATCAATTGACCGAGGTGGTAGATTCGTTAGCCAGGTCAAGGCTGGGCCTTGCAAAGTGGTTGGAAAAACTTTCCACATGACGGCTTCCGAATCGGACACCAAGTAAACAGAAGAAATAAAGGATTCCACGTGCTCAATTGGGTCAGTGGTGCCATTGAATTTATCGATATTAAGGGGCTTAAAATGTCTAGGCATGATTACCTCATCGATGTCATCCGTGAACGGCAACCTCGGTCGTCGGTCTGTTACCCTTTCTTTTAGGAAGGTCCTTTCTGCACGAGATTTAGCCTCTGAAGCCACTGTGGGAGGTTTGGTCTTGGATAGTTGGTTAGTTTCCCGAGGATAAGGTACGAAGGATGGATCCTTTCGGCTAGCCTCGGGTGAGGATTGCTCTTCATCGGAAGGTATCACTGATCTCTCTCTTTTCCGAGTTCTCAAAAGCCTTTGATTCTGCGCACGTATCTCCTCGTTCTCCTTCCGCAGCTGCCTTAGCTGTGCCATAACCTCTCCCAGCCGAGGGTTATCTTCATTGATGGGAGGGGGAGGATGATTGACGTGGTTCTAGCTCGTGTTCGAGGCCTCATGATCTTCGTGGTTCATGTTGTTCGCCCCTCCCCTCGGACCATTCCGTGTAGTCACCATCAAGCTTTCTTGTGGACCGGGGAAAGTTTTGCTCGGCCCCACGGTGGGCGCCAAATGTTCCTGTTGAGATTCGACTTGCCGGAATCTCGTCGTAGAACGTCAGACCAAGGGTGAACAATGGGGGTTATTTTAGATTATGGCTTGACAGAATGTTGTATTCTGGTCCTACGTATCCCAATGGGAATCAAAGCCCGACGTAGTTCTAGGTTCAACCCTTGGCCATACAGTGATCTCGATCCCCTAATCTTGTATCCGATGAATACCAGCGAGCAAGGACTCTTCAATAGTCTCTTGGTCGAGCTAGTTTCTCTAATACGCTTAAGGGAGAGTCACCGGGGTTCAGTGAAAAGTGAGTCTCTCTCTTAGGTTCTCCTCCTTTTATAATAGGATCCCCATGGCTTTAAGAGATTCTGATATCTTTCCTTTTATCTCTTAAATCTTCTGAGATGTGATTTCCTTAATTTAAGGGATATTATCTCTTTTAACCGAATAAGGATATATGAGATAATATTGAGATAATATCTGGATTGATTAGGAAAATATATTAAATTGATCTCTTCTAACCGGATAAGGTTGTTTGAGATAATGTTAGGATCTTTTAAGGATGATATCAATATCTTATCCCTTAATTTGAGGGATATTATCTCTTCTAACCGGATAAGGTTGTTTGAGATAATATCAGGATTAATAAAGATAATATCGATATTTTATCCTTCCTGCCCTGGTTGGATCGGGTATCCAAGGTCGGTGGCCGGGTTTTACGCCTCGGCCAGTACAGTTAGTAAATCCGCCAGCTGATCTGAGCTTGAAATGGGTAGAAGATGGAAAAGGTGTGCTTGCAATTTCTCACGGACTACATGGTAATCTAACTCAATTTGTTTGGTACGCTCATGGAATGAAGATTTAGATGTTATATGCCTCGCGGACTGACTGTCACAATAGAGCAGAGCAGGTTGCATGATTGGAATCTGAAGATCTTGAAGTAAATAACTCAGCCATTGCAACTCACAGACAGTTGAAGCAAGAGCCCGGTATTCAGCTTCAGAAGACGATTTTGAAACCGTAGCTTGCTTTTTGGACTTCCATGAGATGAGGGAAGAACAAAGGAATATGCAGTAACCTGTGATTGACCTACAGGTTTCAGGGCAAGTAGCCCAGTCCGAGTCACTGAAACCCTTGAGTTGAAGAGCAGAATCTGTTGGGTAGAAGAGTCCATTAGCTGGTGAGCCTTTGATGTACCTAAGGACCCGAAGATCAGCTTCCTGATGAAGGTTGGTAGGACAGCTCATGAATTGACTTAGCTGCTGAACAGAGAAGCTAATGTCTGGTCTTGTAGTTGTTAAATAGAGTAGCTTGCCCACTAGTCTTCGGTAGGAGCCAGGGTCTGTTAATGGAGTGCCTTGCCGAGCTGTTAATCTGGTAGCTTTTGCAATTGGGGTGGATGCAGGTTTGGAAGTCAATAAGCCACATTCACTTAAGATATCGAATGCATATTTCCTTTGCCAGATGTGTAGGCCATCTTTGGAACGGGCAATATCCAATCCTAGAAAATACTTCAAATGTCCCAAATCTTTAATTTTGAAAGTAGAGTGTAAATCAGTTTTGACAGATTCTATTTCATGAATGTTATTGCCAGCAAGGATTAGGTCATCCACATATACCAATAAAACAGTAAATGATGAATGTGATGCTTTAATGAATAAAGAATGATCTGAAAGAGATTGAGAGAAGCCTTTGTTTTTCAAAAAGGAAGACAATCTAGCAAACCATTGGCGTCTGGATTGTTTTAAACCATAAATGGACTTTAAAAGTTTGCAAACTTGGTTAGGTTTTGGTGTAGACAGGCCTGGAGGAGGAGGCTGCATATAGACTTCCTCCTCTAGGTTTCCATGCAAAAAAGCATTATGGACATCTAATTGATGAAGGAACCAATTGTTAGTAGATGCAATAGCTAATAAAAGTCTAATTGTAGTTACTTTAGCAACGAGTGAATAAGTATCAAAGAAATCTAGACCCTCAATTTGATTAAAACCTTTAGCTACTAAGCGAGCTTTATATCTTTCAATTGTACCATCGGCTTTGTATTTAATCTTATAGACCCATTTTGAACCAATGAGGGATTTTCCTTTAGGAAGGTCAGCGTATGTCCAAGTTTCATTAGCAAGCAGGGCATCAAGTTCAGAACTCATGGCCTGAATCCAATGATCATTTTTAATAGCTTGAAGGTAAGTTTTAGGTTCATCATGTGAAGAGATGGCAAGGGTATAATGTAAGTGATGAGGAAGCAGTTTAGAGTAGGAAATGACAGAGGAGAGAGGATACCTGACAGTAGTATTTGCATTGTAAGCAAGTTTGTTACAATGAAAATCTTTTAGATATGATGGTGGATGTCTATGCCTTTCAGATCTTCTTAGATTAGGGGAATTGTTATCTAAGGGATCCTGAGGTGCAGCAGGGGACATATGTGGGGAAGGTGCAGCAATATTAGAGTTAGGTGTGTGCAGAAGTGGTGAAGGTGCTGCAATATTAGAAGGAGTAGTATGTGTAACAAGACTATGCAGACTATCATGTTGATATGAATGGTTGAAATAAAAAATGAAAGCAGGATCGGTATTTGGCAGATTAGAGTGATTAGCATGATGAAGAGAGTCTGATGCATAGTTGTATGGAAAAGAAGTTTCATAAAAAATGGCATTTCTAGATACAAATAAATCATGTGTATGCAAGTCAAAAAGCAAATAGCCCTTAGTACCTGGTTTATAACCTAAAAATATACATTTTCTAGCCCTTGAGTCAAGTTTATGTCTTTGTTGAGTTAATGTTGAAGCAAAGGCAAGACAACAAAAAACTTTAAGATCCATGAAGTTAGGAGAAATGTTATATAGTTTAGCATATGGTGTTTCATTGTTTAAAACAGGGCTTGGCATTCGGTTAATGAGATGGACAGAATGACAAAGGTCATAGTTCCAAAAGGTTTTGGGTAAATTTGATTGGAAAAGCAATGCCCTAGTTACATTGAGGAGGTGTCTATGTTTCCTTTCTACAATGGAGTTTTGTTGAGGGGTTTCCACACAAGATGTTTGGTGGATAATCCCGAGGGAAGAGTAATAGGATGGCATATGGAATTCTTTGCCATTATCAGTCCTAAGAATCTGTATCTTGGCCGAAAATTGAGTGGAAATAAGATTGAAAAAATGACTAATGCAAGTTCTAGTATCTGACTTAGTTTTAAGCAAATAAATCCATATATATCTAGTGTAATCATCTACAATAGTTAAGAAGTAATGGTGACCTTGGATAGATGCAATGCTAATAGGACCCCAAATATCCATATGGATGAGGGCAAAGGGATGCAATGTAGCAGAATCACTAACAGAGAAGGGTAATCTAGCTTGCTTAGCATAGTGACAACAATCACAAATCAATCTTTTATTAAAAGAAATGTAAGGGAAGTTGGTACATAATTGCTGTAAAACAGAAACAGAAGGGTGTCTTAATCTAAGATGCCACAGATCAAAAGAATTAGAGGGAATGTTGGTAGTGGCAGTGGCTAAACTAAGAGAACTAGGTTTACTGGAGAAAGAAGATGGAATTCCATGGTAGATGTAAAGATTGTTGGTGACCTCAGCTTGCCCAATCATCTTCAGGGTAGACTGAGCCTGAATAATGCAAGATGCAGAAGTTAGTAATAGGTGGCATTGTAAAGAAGTAGTTAGCTGATGAATAGATATTAAGTTACAATGAAATTCAGGAATAAAGAGGACATTAGTGAGATAAAAGTCTTTGGTAAAAGAGATAGTTCCAGATGATTTTGCATAAAGAATAGTGCCATTGGGTAGCTTAACAAGAATAGGAGAGATAGATTTACAAAAAGAAAAACATTCAATATAAGGACAAATATGATCACTTGCACCTGAATCAAGGATCCAAGTGAAGTAAGGGGAAATACAATTACCTGTCTTGATGACACCCTAAACCACATGGTGGTTGGTGTCTGAAGAAAACGGTTTACTCACTGTGTTTATGTTTGAAGTTGAATCTTGTTTAGAAGAATGAAGCAAGTTGATCAAGTATTGGTAATCTTCTTTGGAGATGGAGAAAGAAGACTCAGCGGGAGTAGCTTTCACGGGGTATTCAATTCTAGGAATGTCAGTAGATGTAGCAACTGCCAATTGAGGAGAAGAGTTGGGATTCCTAGTCCTATATCCAGGAGGGAATCCGTGTTTAAAATAACAACTATCAACTGTATGATTGGTGCGGTTACAGTGAGTACATAGCATGGAATTTCTAGAGTTATTGCGATCTCTCCCCTTTCCCTGAGATGGTTGGTTTCCTGTTTGTGAAAAATTGGTACTAGAGAGGGCTGAAGCATCAGGAAGAATAGAAGGGTTGCATTCTTGTTGAACAACCATGGAGTATGTCTCACTAATAGAAGGTACGGTATTCATGATGAGGATTTAGCTTCGAACAGGTTGAAATGGCTCATTGAAGCCTTTCAAGAAACATATAACATGCTCCTTGTCTTTATAGGTTTGAACTGATTTGCTCAAATCACAAGTGCAGATATGCAAACATGAACAAGAAGGGGTTGGACGAAGGAATTCTAGCTCATCCCAAAGGATTTTCATATCAGTGAAGAAATTGGATAAAGATCTATCACCTTGTTTCATAGAATGTAGTTCTTGAAGTAAATCAGACATACGAAAATGGTTACCACGGGTGAATCTAATTTGAAGGTCGAGCCAGAGATCCCTAGCAGTGTCGAATGAAGCCGTGCTTTGGGAGATTTGTGGAGAAAGGGTGCGAGTGATCCAAGAAATGACCATGTGATTGCAGCGTTGCCAGGCATCGAACAGGGGATCTGCATCTGATGGAGGTGTGATGGTGCCATTGACAAACTTGATCTTGTTCTTGGAGGAGAGAGCTCGCAACATGGCACGGCTCCAATGGTAGTAATTTTCGCCATGGAGAGGAGGTGATACAAGGACATACCCCGGGTTTTCACCAGGATGAAGAAAGTAAGGGCTTGCTGGGTTTTGTGATGGGTCGGGTGGAGGAGGAGGAGGCGGTGGTGGTGGGTTTTCACCAGAGCTATCATGATTGGAAGATGAGGGGCTTGTAGGTGGGTTTACCTGAGTCATGAGAGAAAGAAACAAAATATTGCAGAAGCTATGTATGCAAAATGAAGACTGATACCATATTAGATGAATCAGAACAGAATTGTTTTGTATTGATAATCTTGAATTGATATTGTACAGAGGAAGAGGTGTTTATATAACACCTTGATATAAAAGAGGAGATAAGTAACTGACGTATCCAAGACTCAGTCAAGAGGAAAGCAAACTAGTTGTTCCTGCCGAGATCCGACTTGCCGGAATCTCGCCGTAGAACGTTAAACCAAGAGTGAACAATGGGGGTTGTTTTAGACTTTGGCTTGACAGAATGTAATATTCCGGTCCTACGTATCCCAATGGGAATCAAAGCCAGACGTAGTTCTAGGTTCAACCCTTGGTGGTGCGGTGATCTCGATCCCCTAATCTTGTATCCGATGGATACCAGTGAGCAAGGACTGTCTGATAGTCTCTTGGTCGAGCTAGTTCCTCTAATACGCTTAAGGGAGAGTTACCGGGATTCAGTGAAAAGTGTCTTTCTATCATGGGTATTCCTCCTTTTATAATAGGATTCCCATATCTTTTAGAGATCTGATTTATCTCCTTTTATCTCTTAAATCTCTTTTGAGATGTGATTCCTTAATTTAAGGGATATTATCTCTTTTAACCAGATAAGGTGATTTCAGATAATATCATGATTTAATTAAGGATAATATCAAATATCCTATCTTAATTAGGTGATTTTTAACTTATTATCCTTAACTTTCGGACTGGGCCGGGTATTTAAGCTCGGTGGCCGAGTTTCACTCTTCGGCCAGTACACAGAGATTCCGGCAAGTCGGATCTTGGCAGGAACATTTGGCGCCCACCGTGGGGCCGAGGCAAACTTTCCCCGGTCGTACATTCATTGACATCTGTCAAACAATTGATTAGATGAGCTATCAAAACTATGGTGATGAAGTTTTTCAAATTCTATATTTTTGTCATTATGAAATTCAGGAATTTCCCCAAATTTGCTTACAGAATAAGCTACCAGCAAGAGTGTTTATCCACTTTGCTACTGCCTCGAAACTCTTCTTTCCATCCTCGTTTTCTATTATGGTGATGGCCCACCCTTCTCTCCTTCAACCAAACCACCCCACCCTCGCCAACCTCCTCGCGATCCGCACGACTCCGTAACCATCATCTCTCGGATCTACGCCTTAACCTTCGCCCGGCATGGCGGGCCGTGGTGGTCGTGGTTGAACAATTTCGGAGACCAATTGGTGTTCTACGTGACCCCAAGCGAAGCTCTCGAGAATACTCCCAAAACCCTACGAAGACGAAGTTACGATTGGGCGGTTTGGTCCTCGAAGAGAGCCCGGAGCATCCCAGTTATCGTCTCCGGAGTTGGAATTCGTGGATCTGATCACCGATATTCTGGCCACACATTCACCCTCTCTAGCCGTCAGGACCCCGACCTCTGACGTCAGCGCTTTCTCCATTTCAGTTCAGTTGAAGAGAGGTACAGCCAATGGAAGTCGTTGGTTCCTGTCCTCTACGACTGGCTCGCCAATCACAACCTCGCCTCGGCCTTCTCTTTCTTACCGATGGGGTCCTCAATCGGAGGAATTTACCTACAAGAGCATTCACCGTCTCTATCTCTCCGAACAAACCGATGGCACCGTTCCAATACTCTCGTCATAGCTACTTGCGAGGTTGTCAAATCCAGGGTTGCAGCTGCTGAACATATTTGTCAGTTTAATGAAGAAGCACGCTCTCCCTTCATCAAAAAGTCCAAAACTATCATACACCCTGGCGAGGTTAACAGAATCAGGGAATCCCCGCAATACAATAATATACTGGCCACCCACACTGATTCTCCTCAGGTTTTAATTTGGAATGTTGATACCCATCCTAATCGCCAAGCCCTTCTGAGGGCTCCTACTTCACGCCCAGATCTGGTCTTAACTGGGCATAAGGATAATGCAGAATTTGCTCTAGCTATGAGTCCAACTGCACCCTTTGTTCTTTCTGGAGGAAAGGACAAGTGTGTCATCCTATGGAGTGTTGAGGATCACATTACTTCTCTAACAGTTAAACCAGGATCTAATCTTAAATCAGGTTCAAAGGGCGGAGTCAATAATGAAAAAGCTAAAGAAAGCCCTTGTATTGGACCACGGGGCATCTACCAGGGGCACTCGGACACAGTCGAAGATGTGCGATTTTGCCCATCTAGGAGCAGCTGTGAAATCTGCATAAACAGGGGAAAGACGGAGCAATTCAGGTTCTTAGGAGATAGGAGAGCACATCGAGTGCTTGACAAAAAGATCAGGGTCAGTGGACCATAGGAGGGCCATCCAATGTCATTATTTTTCTCGGAGAGCTGAAGAAGATATCTCGGAGAACTGAAGAAGATATCTTACAGAGCTCGGCCACCGCAGCTCGGAGAACTGAAGAAGATATCTTACAGAGCTAGGCCAGCACAGCTCGTTCTAGGAGAGCTCGACCATATGGGCTTGAGGGAATGCCTAAATCAGAGGCCATGAAATACTCAGGTGATATTGTTCTTTAAATCTAGTTTAAATCTAATATGATTTGATATGTTTTGCACTACGCCTTTAATGTTGTGTTATGTAGCATCATATCATTTATATATTTGAGCAAAGTGATGTTCGGATGATACCACTCCCAGAGTCACAAGATTTGCGACTACAAAGTGGTTAAGCTCCGGCTCCCTTGAAAATAATAGGTCGAAGCTCCGTGCTTCCCTTTCCACAAGGTCGAGCTTCGATTTCCTGAAAATTCACAGTTCAGCTCCGGCTCCCGAAAGGTCGAGCCAAAACTCCCTCTCAAAATTCCACCAAAGAGGAAGACGAGTCGAAGCTCCTCAAATTAAAACCATGGAGGCCGAGTTAGACTCCCTCTATAAAAATCATAGAGAT